>OMNR01013261.1:9378-39519 GCA_900303205.1 Mora moro
GACATTCCCCCCCCCCCCCCCGCCGTGTCGCTCGCCGGTCTCCTCCGGCGCCCTCTCTCAAAGATGATATCCTAAACTTAAAGAGGGAGGCTTTCCGAAGGGGGCAAAAATACACCCGTGCGTAAATGTCAACCACCAAGGTCTGCTGCAGCTGCAGTTTGGCCCCTGCCTGCTCAGAACCCAAGGAGACGAGGCTGCCATCCCATCTGCATGTCCCCGACAGATGGTAGTCCTTGTTAAACCACACAGTCAGTCACACGCACACGCGCACGCGCACGCACGCACGCACACACACACACGCACGCACGCACACACACACGCACGCACAAAATGCTATACAGATCGATCTGTTGTGGTGTAAATGGGTCTTTGAAGAGTCTAGAGACCATGATAATTTAAACCAATTTATCGTGTGCCTAAGTATTACCATTCAATCAAGTAGACATGACGTTCAGACCCGGGAGTGCATTAGACAAGTAAGGGTGCATATCCAAAATCACCAATGGCCGTTTTTGCATTTGATTTTCAAAGATTGTCAAATATATTATAAATGGACAAAAGCCAGAATGTGAATCTAAACAGCAAACCCGGTCCCATTCCAAGATAAATATGTCAGAACAGAACAAATTTTTTCCGTACAACTCCAACGGTGACAATTTGAATCCACGGTCACTAGATCCCAATCCCAAGAGAGCCCGTTTGAGATGTGGTGAATGGGAGATTCACGGCATGAATGTAGAATGCTGTGGACAAATCTGCGTGTGACGCCGCCACGTCATGGACCAACATCTCTAAGGAATGTTTCCAGCACCTTGTTGGATACCATGTAAAACGCAGGCTTTACTGGCAATAAACTGGCCACTGAGTGTAGCCTGTGGTTTACCTGAAGTTATCCTGCTCTGTAATCACTTGCTGAGAGTAACATAACATAGTGGTTGGCTTTGTCTATAGTTCCCCTATACAGAGCCTCTTAGGTAATTTGGATTAAGCAGCTTAACCATTATAATACACTGAAGTCTAACTTTCCACTGCCACGTTTCTTCGGGCTACGGGTCAGCCTGTTTGATCAAGCCTTACAGAACCTCGGGCTTGCATTAGTTCTTGGCTTTTACAACTCATTTAGGCATTTAATAATATTAAGGTCCCATGATTCACCTGTTCCTCATTCCTTTTCCTAAAAGCTAAGCGTCTCCATGCAGAAACACATGAAAGAACCTGTTCATTATGTAACATTTTTGAAGCGCACTGACAAAGCAGTCAAAACCCATGAAACTGCTCTTGATGAGGAACACTTTGCAACAGGCACATGTTTCTATTGTAGGTGGAAGAATTCCTGTTTTCTCAGACAGAGAGACAGACATTCGGCAATCATAACATTATTTTAGGGGCCCATAGGGACTAGGTGGAAAAACAGTTTTTCTATTTCAAGTCGCCGTACACAGAGCCTTTGTTGACCTGGGTGCCATTCTTTCGCTTTACAGTAATCTTATCTCTGACCTCAATTGGTGATTCATCTACACTCAGAGGACAGAATATATATTTCCAGGAGAACTTAATAGTAAAATGCTCATAGTATGCAGTAAGCTTGTAAGATAAGCTTAGGCTCATTTAGACCACTAAATGACAAATTCTCAATGTTAACACTGGCAGCTAATGTTTATGGCCTACTCACTCTCAATTAGATTTCCCAGAGAAGAGGGTGCAAACATTTCCTCTCGCTTTCATAAGCCATGTCCCAGCAGAACAAAGCCCTCTCGGGCCATTGGCTCTGCAGAATCTAGCCACTTGGCTGTCCAGCCTGCCTACTTTGGCAGGGACGAGACATCAAGACATCTCTGGATAACCATCGGTTATCCTACAGAAGCAGGCGATGGAACATTCCTCACACCTGCCCATTAGGGATGACGGAAATTCACGTAAGCAACAGAAGAAACCACGCAAGGAAAAACAATTAAGACAATCCTTTCTGTGATTACAGCCAGTGTGCCACAGGTATGATTTGGTAATTTTCCAATGGAACCAGGAGTCATACTGGCAGCACCAGAACAATATAATTGTGAAATGCACACACCTTTGCACCAGGAACAGATACACTATAAAGAAGCCAGCCACCACCCTGAGAACAGCTATCAAAACAATTCAACTGAACTGAATTATCAGTTTGATATCGGACAAAGAGCAATATAAGATTGCCTGTGTGCAGTGGTGTAGTCGACGTGATACGCAGGTATACGCCATATACCCACTATGAAAGCTCCAGGATTTCCGTAGATACACTGTGTGTGCAAGGATACGTAACAATATCGTTTTGTGACAGAACTTTCACTTCAGCAATTTTGTTCTCGCAAATACCGGGGTCGAGAGATGTGACAGCATCTGAACAAAAGTTGCCAAACATGCAGAGGGGACTAGGGCGGTGCGTAGAGAGTGTGTGGTTGAGCAATTTAATACGAGGGGAGCAGAGGAAAAGGTTAGCAGTGAAGTTGTCAATCTGGAAACGTATGTAGGCGATCAGTAATACAGCTCCCTATTTGGACTGGTAGATCTCGACAGACTGGCAACTGTAAAAGTAGATCTTGTAGATCTCTAGATGAGCAATATTTTAGAAATACCTCAAATCACAACTCAATACAATATCAACTCATAATCCTACAGAGGAAATTCCCCCTGAAAACAAAAATGATATGAAGCATGTCCAGATACATAACAATGTGATAAAATAACAGTGTGAACTGGAAAAGGACTGTGGAAAAAGGTAGAAAATCAGCTCCAGAGTCCAAAGCGTTTAGATGTCCCCGGCTGTGTGTCCTTGGCTGTTAAAACCTTCTTTCCGTTTTTAGGAATGCCCTCAATTCTTTGTGAATGCTGTATGCGTTAGTGAGTGTGGTGCTGCTTATGGGGTGTCGCTCCGGGACGGGTGTGTGCAAGGTTGGGGGGGTCATCACAGTATACCCACTGCAATAAACTAGATTACACCACTGCCTGTGTGGTAACATATTTATTGTAAAAACACATTTATTGTAAAAACTTTTTTTTTTTAATAGTTTGAGCAAAGCAGCTTCAGTTGTATCTTCGAAACGTGTAGGCCTACATACATAGATGTGGGAAAATACACCATTTATTTTTTTTGTTTTACTTAACTACACCAAAGGGGCGAATGTTTCAACAAAAAAAAAATAAAGTCTAACATTAGGACTTCGCTATCTGCTCATTATGGTAACTGTGTCCATAAGCCACTATGAAAGCAGGCCATGTTCAAGCTGAGGCAGAGTACGAAATGTTCCGCCGTGCCATGTCGTGTCGATTTGACAGGCTCGACGTGTCAACTTAGACAAGACCACTAGTAGTAGTAGTTGGTCTGATAATAACAACACTTTACAGAACCAGAACCAACCAGGCAGACTACACCGGCTACAGCTATACAGCTAACACATGCTAGCTGCCAAGTCACACACGCAACAGCTAGGAAGCAAATGAACCTCGGAGGCAAGGAGGGGCACACATGCCGACGACAAGACTGAAACTCAGCACTCCCTGACCGGCGGATTTTACGATCAGGGCTAGCGAGCATGGGGAGTTTCTTTTTTTATGTCGTTGGACCCAACCGAGAGACCCGGTTCGGATGTATGTAAACCAGACTAAGTCTAAACAGCCAAACCAAAACAGATGAACGCGATTTAGAAATCGCCTTAACTGTGTCCTGCACGGCACTATCACTAGTGCTATGAATGAGCTAACGTTAGCAAGGCAATGGATGCAAGTTGCCGGTAGGCGCAAACACGATGGCAACGGTTCCACGCAGTTAATATTAAGTGACGAACGCAATCAGTGGTTAGTAACACAATCATTAACAGAACTGTATTCTCACTTAGCAAATACGACGACTGTCTGTCCATACGTGTAAAGACAAGCCCCAGCGGGCCTCGCCTAGCCAAGTGACCCAGCCTCCCTTCTATCCTGAAATCTCTGACCCACTCTCGCGTCCCAATTTCCCGTTATCTTCAGGGGCTATTCTTGGGCCTGGGCGAATAGCTTAGCCAACGCACGTATCTCAATAACGGCTTCCGCAAAAACGCATACACCCGGCCGCACGTAACAACAGTTCACCACCATAGCGTACCTGAGAATGTATGCGCAGTCCCTTGACCCGACGTCGTTGAATGCTGAAATGGCGTTGTTCCGCGTTGACTAAGAGCGGACCCTCTACTTCCCAGGGCAGTGCCTACCTAAACCTTCCGCGCTGTCCGTGTGCTCGGAGCCGTTTCGCTTTCGCGGGGGCGGGTCACACGCAGGCTGACGAGGAGCGCATGTTTTGTTACTCGGGACCGACCGAAGAGAATGGATTTTTTATTACTCCTCGAGTCTGGAGAAATATGTGGGGAAAACCTCGCCCATACATGTGCCATTCCGTCGTAACAGCAGTAGGTGGAGTTTCCAAACGAAATAATCTAATGACAAAGTGTATGACGTAAATATATTCATATCATTTTCAACATTTTGAAAAGCCTCTATCTCTCTTGGAGTAATACATGACCCCACATAATAATCTAAGCCAGTTATTCTTCCTCTACATCCCCTGCCTGCAGTGATGCCTCATAGTTCTTCCTCAGGCCTTTCAGATAGATTCGTAGGCTGTCTGGGTCCAGTTTGGAGTTCCTAGCAGTCTGCAAGAGGCGAGTGGCCAAGTGGTACACAGCTCTCTGCTGTTGTGTTTCTGGATCACTGTGCTGTTTGGCCTAGTCAAGGGGAGGAAAAGGAGCGCAAAGACAAACTCAATGTAATGTAATAGTCCTTAAAGATAGATATCATCAATGACTAAACGTATGGACACTTTTATATCATTCAACATTAGGGGTCTGCAATGTGCTACTGGATAGCCCTAGTAATATTGACACTTTTTAAATAATGTTTACTCATTCAGATAATGCACACAATGCATGTTGAAAGAAATAATAGAATAGAAATACGTGCTAGAATCTATTTTAATGATATATCTACACCATGACACTACAAGAAGCCTACCAAAAGCTGCTGGCTGACCATGGAGGAAATTGCCTTTGCATCTTGGATAATGCTTTGTGGCAGGGCAGTCATCTCTGCTGCTCTCAAACCTACCAGAGCAAACACAAGAACAATATGGCTCAACAACTGGCCTCTATACCGGATAACAATGACATGCCCGTGATTTAGCACCGTATTGTCTTTCTTCCGAGTGCCCTCGACACAGCACGTAGGTGTAGAGCACGGTCTCCACGCCGGCATGACCGCGCGAGTGTTGGACCTCCATGTGCTGGTTCTCCACATTGGGATAGAGACTCTCAAGCTGACAGAGCTCCAGGAAGTGTGTAGCAAACAAAGTGAACGCCTGACAAGAAATATGACCATTATCACATTACCACAACACATTACATGACACAACACACTACCCATAAACCTTTGTATTTTATATTTAATAGATTGTATTGTTAGGCATGTAGAGAATGTCCCAAAGTGCCGATACAGGTGTCAGCGTGAATCAGATAGTGGATATGCAGGTTTGTGATGGCACATGCTCTACCTTCAGGCCAAGGAGGAACTCGCACACCGAGTGACAGATGCCAATGCCCTCCTCTGCACTGGTGCCACGCCCCAACTCATCTATGATGATTAAAGATCTACTGCTTACATTGTGGATTATATAGGAGACCTTAGGGATGTAATAATACCATGGAGTTATGCTTTTAACAAAGTCCAAAATACCCAGAGAGTAAGCAGCCAAAGTGTCGAACATAATGTACCTCCTTCATTTCCACCATAAAGGTGGAAGAGTTTGTCTCAAAATCATCATCCACCCCGATTCTAGTGAATATCTGATCGGCGATGCGGAATGAGGCATATTCTGCAGGAACAAAGGAGCCTGGGAAAAACAAAATAAAAGCTGTTTCGCTGGTTGCAAAAAAGCCCCCAAAAGTCAAAGTCCTCACAGTATAGAATCTACAGCAGACAGGACGTTCCTCACCTATCTGAGCCATGATCTGACACAGCGCCACCTGTTTGAGGTAGGTGGATTTTCCACTCATGTTGGGTCCAGTGACTATGACAAAGTTGCTGCCCTCTGAGATGTAGCTGTTGTTGGACACGGGCTGCTGGCCGGCGATGCGCTCTAGAATCGGGTGGCGGCCCTGTTTGATAGCCAGCGTGTCTGTAAACTCTGGGCGCACTGCCGGAAGCACAGACAAAAATCATTGTGATTTACATTGATTTAATATGCATTATGTTATTCATGTATTTGTATTGGCACTGATACTATCTTGTATATATTTGTATCATATCATTTTGTATAATGTATAATCTGTATTATAATTCTATACCTTCATAGGTTTAGTAAGTTCTGTAAAAGTGCAAATATCAACGTTGGCATTAATAATTTGACACAGATAAACGATAAGATAGGTAACAGGTTATGCGTACAATGTTGCTCGGAAAAAAAGCTTTACCGCAGAGAGAAAGAGTTGTGTTGTGTTATAAAGAACTAACATCAATGTTTGAGGGAGTTGTGTGCGCGGTGAGCTGAACCAGTTCCTCTGGTAGATATTTGTCTGGTTAAATACTGTGAGAGCTTATGTAACATGTGTAATCTGAGTGCAAGATGGCTGACATGGAAGGGGCGGTGCAGTCAGCAAACGGCTATACAGAGATGCTTTGAGACAGCTGAGGGGTTGCGCTCGCTGCCCATGTGGTGGATAGGGCTGATGCTAACGCCGGCACTACCCACACACAACAAAATTGAGACCAGCTGCAGAGCTGCAAATTTAGCATAGCAACGTGGGGCTGCCATGCGTGGTAGGTGACTGGCATACAGTTGCATTATACATGGGCAGACATCAGACCCAGCCACTAATATATCAATTTGTCGTAATTAAGAATAATGATAATTGAGATAACTGAGAATAAAACTATGTGTAGAACACTTTTTTCTTCAGACTTACCATAGTCTGACATTGTGCACGCATTAGCAAGAGACACCAACATGTCCAGCATCGAAACCGCTTCAGAGAGCTTGTAGAGGCAGTGGATATGCTCATGGACAGTACTTAGCAGTTTACATATCACCCTGCAGAGAGATATAGGTTATGGGTTATGGCCGCGAGCAAAATATAATTTGACAAATAGCACCCTCTACTGGGCAAAAACTAAAGAATCCCTCTCTTCTCTATCAAGAGTTATTTAGTTATTTTACACCTTCACATAAATCATGTAAAAAGCTAAATACATTTTGGCATTTTGCTTTATGCTGATAAATGCATACATTATTTCGCAGTAAAGTAAAAGACTGATCGGATCATTGTTCATGCGGATAAGACGTATGATTGTGAGCTTATTACACATAGGACATGTGGAAGATCTCCCTCAGGGCCTCATCACAGCGATCGTTCATCTTCATCAAATCTGCAGTAGTGAAGCTGTAGTTGTTCTTCTGCTTGGTTACCTGGTGTGGAGCGGTAGGGAGAATAATGCATCAAATCAAGCCACAAAGTAAGGAGTACTGAGGCAGCAAGGGAAGGCAGCATATAGCCAACATAGAGGGCCTGTTCACTTGTTTACCTTTAGGAACTCATTGGGGAGCTTTCCATCTGGCAAGGCCACCCCTTCAAGCTTCATCTGAATAAAGAAACCTCTGGCCGTGCTGAAGCTGGTACGCATTGGCAGGCCATACTTCTCCCCCATCTGGTCAACCAGCCCTGCCAATCACAAAATGGTTTGTTTAGGCACTTTTGCTATGATGCAAACAACACTGAAAGACAGAGGATATTATTTGCCCATCCAGGAAAAATACCTGCAATGTCATCCACAATCTCAGTGTACGCTCGTCGGGCGATGTCCAGGAACTCGTTGATGTCGGGACGTACAGCGTAGCACTTTTGAGTGCGCATGCTGAGGCTGCCTTTCATGTAGGTGGTGTCATGATTAATTACGGTCTTGATCTGCTCCAGGATTGTGTCAAACCTTAACATGTGAGAGGACACAGGACACAAAGTCAGCTCAAATGTCAGGGGGACTGGGGAGTATTTACCATGAGACAGTACTGTGTTTACCTGTTATCCTCTAGCGAGGTGCTGTACGCCTTAAGCAGAGCAGTGGTGCACTTCTTTAACAACATCTGTTGAAGACAGATGTTGTTAAATGTTTTATACTAAGACACATACCTTGGGTATATAGTTTACCACAGAGAGAGAATCTGCTAGTTAAAGTCTCCACCTAGCTAGTTCATTTTGATGGGCATTGATATTGCATACTAACAGACATACCCTTAGGGATGGCACCAAGTCCAGCGTGTGTTTCAACTGAATAACATGTGTAATCTTTGCCTCAGCAACTTGTATCTTCAGACATGGAAAAAATAAAATCAATATAGAGGAAAGTAAACGAAAGATGATTACTGCAGGAGAATCCATAATGTGATTCTTGACTTCAACAACTTTGATGGCTGATAAATAATTGTAATAATATTGTGTATGTAGTGTTTTTACTGTTTACTGTAAATCACAATCTACTTATTATCTGTTTAATGTTGTAATATTTCTGAATAAAGTGATGATTCCCTGGTTATCAATAATGATCAAATATTACCCCCCCAAAAGCAAATGTTATGTCTAACCATGCACTACTTTACATTGTACAGTCACCCGATCATTTACTAATTATCATTTAAAAAACTACAGCAAAAATCAAAGAAATAAAAGTAATTTATCTACTTCACGCACCGTTTCCTGCTTGGGGATCTGGACAAGAACCGAGAGCAATTGATCTATATCTAGGAAATGACCTATTGCTGTGACAAAACAAAAGTCAAACTCTAAGCCGTCGTATAGATATCTGCACAATGTTCATTGTCATGTAACAAAAGCAGCACTTAATCCTGACCATTTTTTAGGCCAAAGAACAGCTCTTCGTTCTGTAGCAACTCTTGTATGGCGTCCAAGCGGATACTGATGGTGTCGACATCGAGCAGGGGCTCCAGGATATTGGAGCGCAGCCTTCTACCACCACCTGGGGTTTTTGTGTAGTTAAGTACTCCTAAAAGAGTATGTTCGCTCCTATGTACACGCACCAAACAGAGGCAGATACCCCTTCCATATTTTTAAAGTGTCAAGTATGACAAGTATGACTACTGCTGAGAAATGCATTCAACAGTGCTGTATTGTTCTTGGGGTCAACTCTTATTGTAACTTAATGGCAATGGCATTGAGAGCAGGAAAGTGTGTATATCTATATCTATATATATGTTTTTGAGGCAAACATAGCATTTTTATCAATACATTACTACATTAATACATTATTTTTTTTATGTAATGTAATGATATGAAGCAAACCTGTACTGTGGTAGGCCTACCTGCATGGCCATCATATTTGTATTGACTGGTACAGTATATCTGTCTAGACGATCATATGGTTGCCTTCTCACCTGCGGTCCCTGTTGTTGACCACCAACTCCAAGTTAGTGGCAGATGCCGAGTCAATCATGGCTGTCTGCTCACTCCCTTTAAAGCTGACTTTGAGTGACTTGGGAGCATAGATGGAGTTCTGGATGAACTCTAAGTATTTCAGCAATGCAGCTGTAGCGGCCAAGCAGTAATACCTAATAAAAATGATTTCCATAAAAGTATATGAGCTCAATAGCGTATGTGAACTTGTCCTTCATGCATATTTACAAACTCTGCCGCTTTCATAACATTGATATTTATGGCTCTTATGACAACTTGGCGTACTTAGCTTGCACTTCCATGACGACGGTCCCAAACTCTGGAGCGCACAGCTGTTGAATGTACTCCAGTCCTTTCCTCTCATTAAAGTACTTCCTTTGGATGGCAGTAAAAGCAACTCCCTGACAGAGAAGTAAAATGTATGGGTAAAAAAAATGCCACAGTGCCATTTTAAAAGTTTGAGTTTCTTATTGCTGGCGAGTTATGTGTGGCATTAGTACCTGGAAGTTCTCTGTGATGAGGCTAAACAGCTTCGTCCCTTTACCCTTCTCACTGGCTGTGTCTGGCATTAGTATTTCCAACGGCACCAGGATGTGAAGCTTTGTGATCACCTTGAAACCAATGGTGTTAGTTCTCCTGATTCATACTCTCCTTTAAAATTGTAATGTTAACAATTGCGCCAACCATCATTAGTAATGAATGTGCTACCTTGGCATAGGTCCCCGTGTCTGCAAACTGAGAGAGGACAAGCTCTGGACATTTCAAGTTGAGACTGGCCATGCCAATCTCTCCCCTGGCCAAACCCCGACCTTCCACCACAGCAACGATCACAGACGCACAGCTGGTAGATGTAGCAGAGGAGGAAGTTGTTCCTACACAATTGGAAATGTTAGAATGAGGAAGACTGACGGGACAACCGTGTCTGTCGCTTGCATAGAACAGGATTAACTGATACCATACCGGTGACTTCTGTTACCGGTGTTCGTGCAGAATGGGCCCCTGTGGCACCAGAACCTGGGGTCTTTCTGTATCTTGGTGTTCCCCTGAAAGAGCTGCCAGTGGAAGACTGAGGGATGAAGGAACTTGCCTGACCCAATCTAAAAACATGCCGAGATGGACCTGTGTCAACACAAAGAGAGGTCATATCATGTCAGAATCTATATAGTCAGAAATAACTGTTTGAACATTAGCAATAAGCTTTTCCTCACTGTATTGCCTCTAGGTTATTTGTTCAGAGGCAGAAATAAATAAAGAGTTGCTAATTAGCCAAACGTTTTTTTCTCAATGTGGTATGTTCTACAGTGAATATAGGCCTATATATTATTATAGCAGTCACTATTACATACCTGTAGCAAGTGAGGACGCGTGGTAAGAACTTGTAGTTGGCTCCTCTGAACTTTGACGAGACGAAGCAGAGGACGATGAGCCGGGCTCATTGGATATTATTGGTATATGTCGTCTACCTCGATCCAAATGAGACTCGATAGAGCTTTGTCCCGATTCAGATGTACCTCTGCCCGTTGTCACCTCCTCTGTGCTGCTTTGAAACATGTTCAATTCTTGAAAGATAACCACATTTATTTGACAGGTAACATGTTGTTGTTAGCAAAAAAAACTAAGAAAATCGCCACAAAACCTCGCCAAGAGAAGCGCGCGCACTAATGTACCGTTTGCTGGTCTCGCGCGTATCGCGGGTAGCATAATGTACGCAATAATATTGGATTTTAAATTATAATAGAACAAGTCCCACAGCTAACAATCCAGTTATAGTAGTTATAGTTAATCCAAGTTATAATTTAATTGTGATATGACCATATTCTATCACAATTTTTATATTAGAATAAAAAAAAAGAAAAAAAAAAGACTTCACAGAGAGGGTCTTGGCTGTCACCTGAGGAGGAACTGAAGGAAGAGGAACCTTCAGACAGGGACGACATGAGGGGGGGAAGGTTATTGTCGTGGACTCGTAAGCATGGCGGCAGAAACAGAAAGTGGCTATTTTGTGAGAGAAATCGAGACAAATGACGGATGTATTCTGAAATTGAAACAGTGCTACCGAGGAGACGTTGGTTGTGTGGTGTGGGATGCAGCGATCGTGCTTGCAAAATACCTCGAAACGAGAGGTTTTCATGACCCTGCTTCCGGGGGGAATAGATGGGCTAACAAACATGTATTGGAGTTAGGAGCAGGCACTGGAGTGGTTGGGCTTATGGCTGCAGCATTAGGGTGATTTTGAGATTCCGTTTTTGTCATCTTGGTTAGTGCTATATAGGGAACGTTTTTGTTTTTGTTTGTCTTTTACATAATTGTATTCATTGTTGTACACAGAGCTCACGTCACCGTGACGGACTTGGAGGATTTGCAGACACTCCTGCAAGTAAATATCGAAGACAATAAGGGGCTTATTAGCTGTGGGTCGGTCACTGCCAAGGTACTGAAATGGTTTGTACTTGTTTTACATCTGTGCCCGTTTTGGAGTTCCTAATAAACTACACCCAGACTACATTCCTGTGCTTTCCAACGTGTTGAATGTTATTTGTCATCCGTGTTAAAGGGGTGAAGATGTTTCTGACTTCCTCCCACCTCCCGACTATGTCTTGATGGCGGATTGTATCTATTATGAACAGGTATTGTCATAAAGTTCCTCTAAAGTAATGCACTCACGTGTGACCAGTGTGCCAGAACATCATAGATTGCAGATTAACGACCGTATTCTTTACATTTGCAACAAAGTCTAATTAAGTTATTTGTTTTAGTCTGTCGTGCCATTGGTGGAAAGCTTGAAGAAACTTTCCGGACCCTCAACCTGCATCATTTGCTGCTATGAGCACCGAACTGTTGGTATTAACCCAAAAGTAGAAGCACAGTTTTTCGAGGTAAGAATATAACGGATATAGTCATCTATCTTGTATTTTATCTTTCAGTGAACAAATCATTACTTTATATTTGTAGAATTGGATGTGTGCTTGTAACTAGCAGTCTTCTGTATGTGATGTTTATATTTTTTTGAAGTTGCTGCGGAAAGACTTCAACTGGGAGGCGGTTCCTTTGGAAAAACAAGACCCAGAATTTAGCAGTCCAGACATCCGAATATTGCATATAAAACGTAATGTTTGAATTTATGTTTATAACATATACATTTGAATTGCCTGAGTGAGGCAGAAGACTATTTTGCTACATAATGCCTCCTTCTGTTTTGAAGAAGTGTGAATTATTTTGTGGCCTTGGATCATCTGGTAATTATAAATGCACTATCAGTGTCGGTGTCTTTCAGTGTTTTTGTCTGAAAATGAATGTATTCAAAAACAACAGATATCCTCCCTAAAATCGAATACACCTTTCAACCTTGTTCATTTTATGACACTAATTAATAGTGTTAAGTGATTCAGATGAACAGTTTGATATGTTTTTGTTATACTTACTGTATTATTTACAATAAAATGTAAGAAAATCCACTAGACTACATGTGTATTCTCTGTATAAAAAAAGGGTTTTATTTTTCCATATTCTTTTCATTGTATACCTGAATCTGGAGTGATCGTGTTTGCAAAGCACAAGCTGTACTTCAGCTGCCATTTAGTCCTGTAGACCAGTGATGCTCAACTGGTGGGTCGCGATCCATAAGTGCATCGTAAGGGCATTTTGAGTGGGTCGCAGAGCATATGTCAAACCTTAATCATTATGTACAATGGCTTACTGTTTAGCCCCAGTTGTTGCGGCTTTTTGTTTGCTCTACGTTTTTAACGGTACATGAAGGCATTGTTGATTACTGCAATATTGGTAAATACATTTTTATTTTATTTTTGGGTCGTGACTGTATGACTAATAACACGTGGGGGTCCTGAGGCTAGACCAGTTGAGAACCACTGCTGTAGACCCTCTCCTTCCCAGCTGCTCACCAACAGCCCTCTTCCTTGATTCTGTAAGCATCCTTTTTTGCCGCATTTGCTAGTCCAGTATCTCTGCACCCCGTTCTTCAAATGAGTGGTGGGTGTCCTCGGATCTTTCAAAATGCCTCTTGCTCGCCTCTCTTTCTTGTTCAGCCATTGTCTTAATCTTACCAAGATGTCCAATTAGTCCTGCAAGGTTGAAGGGATTAAAGACTATTATTAGTATTTGCCATCAGACAGCTTTGATAAGGTTTTGACATTATTCAAGGTTGCTGTGTTTGTGTTTGGATGAGTCTTACCTTTTATTAGGATCTTTCCCTGACCTTGTTCTCTCTTTTCAATCCTGTTGAATCTTCCTCTGATTGCTGCCTGGGGTTTTAATTCAACCTAGCTCTGTGAAGCACACTTTTAATATTTTGCTTTTGCAATACGCACTCCTTTCTTAGGGCTGCTTGTTTTCTTGTGTAAGTGTCATTCAGTGATGTTTTCTAATTAGCCATGTCGCTGTATTTGTTAAATGCAACAAAAGTACCTAAAAATATATATTAAAATAAAATATAATATGAAATATTTTTCTTCCTCTCAATATGAACGGTAATTGGTGGCATGTTTAAATATGTCATCACAAGGATTTCCTAACTCTATAAACAGTTCATGATTTATATACATTATTTTAAAAACGTAGTTTTAAGGCGAATAATCAAGTTCCGACTTGACCTGTGCCGGTTAACGTCGATTGTGCAGAATATACTCTGGGAGTCTGGGAACTAAACCTCACATATTCATATTAATTAATATTTATTAATATGTATTGTACACACTCACTCGGGTACTCATTCGGGGCTTTGGGGGAGGGTGTGTACTATAGAGCCATTTGTGTGGCAGGAACACATCGAGCCTGTGTTTACACTCAGAGAATTACTTGATTATGGCAAACACTAGGGGGCATCAATTGTTCAAATTAAATTACTTGTGTAATTTAGCTCTACACGAAAGACAATCTTTACTAGTCCACTCTTAAAAGTATCTAAAGAGCCATCTAGGCCAATTAAGAAGATTCTAATGTAGGTCTGAGATATTACATCATAACGTAACGGAATACAAAGGATAGATGCATTGCTAATACATCAAAGTTGAGGGAAAGAGGTGCTTAAACACCAGGTTAAATACCTGTAATTTCAGCGCTGAAACTGCACTCATCACATGCCAGATACCCTGAATGGCACTGCTCGCCATGCGAGGGGAATTCCTTTTAAAAGCCCCAGATTAGCTGGAAGATTATAGCCCTTTTTTCAGGCATAAACCATGAAGCACGCCCCGTACGTCCACAGGCATGTAGTGGCCCCACTGCCTTTCATCCCGCTGCCTCTGTTTATATAGTGGGGCTGTATGCAATGTGCATGGTGGCCTTCAACTCTCAGAGTTCACCGGGAGAATAAATAAAAGGTTCTAGGCCCTAGGCCCACTAATAACAAGTAGGGTTTGTTACAAGGCCGAGACTACTGAGGTAATTGTAATGAGGTGGATAAGGGCAAGGATAACCTGCTAGCCAGAAATCTGCTTAGAACGTAACCGAACCATCTGCGATGGCACATGACCTTGCATTCATTTACTGACTGGATTTTGGACATATGTTAGCCTTGGTGGTCTGGTCTTGGGATAAACAGTCTTTTGTGGGTTTATTAATGTGTTCATTAAAAGGATTTGTAAAAATGTGTAGAGTATTTCTCCACGGTATTTCTTCTCCTTATGAATTCAAATTAGATGATTGCAAATTGATATTAAGGTTAACCTTAGAGACATCACTGAACATGGAAAGTAAAGTGTATCTACAGAAATAGCCAAAACGTAAGCAAGTAAACAAGTGCTATGTTTCTGTTGAATCATGGTTTAACCATTCCACACAGGAGTCCTTTAGGGTCTTCATTAATTCTTTTACACCCAGAAATGACGATAAGCACAGCTGTAGCAATTAAACAGCGAAACAATGGCCATTCATGGGATGAGCTATAAATAGCCTGCTCCGCTATATCATTTGAGTTAATTTCTCCCACCTCTGCAGCGACACTTTGACCTGGTGCGTCTGGCCTTTGAGAGATGATACTAAAACGACTCCCTAGTCAACTGTCCTTTGACCTCGGTCAGTGTACATTAGGGCTAATTATTGAACTCTGACTAGGTACTGAATCCTTGCTCAGCAGTAACGGTTGAAAACAATTATTCACCTGGCAGCTTAAGCTTTCCCTTTTGAAATGGAATATAATTTCAAGTGTGGTTTGTAGTTAGGAAGAACCTTACACTGAATGATTATAGTGAAGCTATAATGTGGTCATTTCCCACCAACAGATGGTGCTAAAAATGGCAATGACTCACCTGTGTAATGAGAGAGCAAAAAGAGACAAAAAAAATGATGAAAAGAAATGTAGTCTCATTAAAGTTCACAGTTGCCTTTTACCTTTTTTTCTGTCCATACAGTTTTATTGACAGCTCGGAGGTACCTCTCTGGTTTGACTGGTAGACTTGAAGCATTTACTCTTAACTGCATATAAAGCACATAACCTCGTGGAATACCTTCACCATGTGCAATTTTTGAGTATTTTAGCATTGAAAGTGTTCAACGTCAGAAAGCAGTGAAACATCAGCCAGATGGGCGGAGAAGGCAGAGAGCGTGACTCAAAAGGCTGTGTGCTGTGGTTTTTTGTTTTTTTTTAAACTTTGCTGCATCACAGCCAAGCGACACAGTGGGGCCTTTGTGGCATTGTCATCATCACACTGCCAGGAGCCAGGGGACACTGTTCTAGTATAGAAGCCTAATTTTCTCACCAGTTATTAGGGAGTGGCTCAAGAATAGACACCAAACTGGGCTAATTAAAAATAGACAAGGGAGACTGAAAGTGTCACTCTTCTGATTGTGCAGTTTTTCTTTTTTTTCCCTGTTACTGTTACAGGACCAATGCTCACCAGCACAACTCTGATATATAGATAAAAAATTTAAATACAGACTCCGCCCACTCTTACACCATCTCCACGGTTACACCCTAACCCCCTCCCAACCCAGTTGCGATGAGAAGGGAAGCAGGGGTTCTGTTAGGACAGCTGTGCAGCAGTTATAAGACAACAGCATGGAATAGAATGTCTGATACACTGACCTCACTTGTCCACTCTTCATTAATGTACCATTAGTACAGGCCTACATCAACATTGTTAGGACAGGTATATTAATAAATTACTGAACTGCATAAGTAACTGAGTCCTGTATTTGTAGTATTTGCATTAAAAAGAGGAAACATAACTCCTTAGTCTAATATGTGAATATTGGTTCTGAATAATGGCCAGTGAATCGATCCAGTGTTTGTCTTTAAAATATGGTGTGACCCAACACTGTGCTGTGCCTTGGGAACAGGAGGGAGGGAGGGAGTAGTGTGTGTGTGTGTGGTGGGATGTTTGTGTGTGTGTTTTCCTGAGTCATTACCCCTTTGTAGTCTGAAAACGGCATTGTATATGTGCAGAGGCGCCTAGCTTGGTACGGATGTAGTTCCTCCAGGCACAGACCGTTGTCTAATGTGTGGCATACTGTCACTGTAAGCAAACACTGACTTCTGTGTAATTACAGCCATCTTGTCAGACACGGCAGATGTAGCCCAGTCAAGGAGCTTGATAGTGCAGAGGGATGCAGTCCTCTGAAGGGAGCCATTGAAACGTAGGGGGTGTCATCATGCTGCCCCTGATGTGTGTCAATCTTCAAGCAGGAAGGAGGAAACGGCTACTGAAGGTGGCGATTGGAAGCTGACTCACACCTGTTCCTTTTAATCTAGTTCAAACCACACTTCAGTACTATGACGGCTGTCTGAGAGACTCATGCGTAGAGAAGTTTGTCTTCTGTCTAACACGACTATGTCTAACCCCCATTCCCCAAAGACCATCCGCCTAACATATTGTTGATTGGGGCATATTTAGCATGTCGCAGTGTGAGGTGATTCTCAGTGATGTTCTCACAGAGTTTCAACTTGGAAAAAACACAGCTTGAGTTCAGACACAACTGTAAACAAAATCCGCACACACCATCACACAGCTGTGATAGAAACACTGCAATCCCCAAGAAGATAGACCCAACAGGGGTAATAAATAGCTCTGTGCTTCAACTGGAAAGTTATGATGGTATATTCTAGGTTCGTATTAAAATGGAACGACCGTGATTGATTTGACGGCCACAATAAAAATGTTGTAAACCGCCACGATTTTGAATTCCCCAAAAGAAAGTGACCTTGAGCCACAGATATGAATGGAATGCAACTTGGATTAATGCCCAGAGTGCAGTGCACCCAAGCACTGCTCACCGAAAACCTTCAGATGGTGTAAATTACAATTCTTAAAAGTAAGAGATTATATAAAAACACCAAAAAATATATATATTCCACAAACTAGTCGAGCACAAAGCAGAAGAATGAGTGCATCTTTGTATGCGTATCCATTTCACGAGGCAGGAAGAGGCTTGCTTTCAGCAGTCTCAGAACCTCAACGAGAAAACCCCAAACTTAACCACTTCCGTTCCTAGCGTTAAACTGTATGGGTGTTCGTGATTAACGGGGCACCATCCATCAGACACAGAAAAGAGTTCAGGGATTACTGAAAGAAAGCGGTTCCCTCACTGAAGGGGGTAATAGATGTTTTAGTGTCCTTGATGATAATAGTCAGTGGGCATAGCTTTGTGGTTCAGGGTAGCTGTCCCACTCAACTATTTGGAAGATTTAAAATAATCTGCCTTAATAGGAGTGTACGTGCAATCGTGCACATGTATACACATGAATTGAAAAAAAAAAGAAGGTAGAACGATAATCCACTTGGGTGTGGCTTTGGTAACATATGCCAAATGGTGTTTGCATACAGACCAATGAAATCATGGGTGAAAAGCTCATTTCCACAACTAGGGTCGAGAGGAATGTGTTCAACTAAGACCATCAAACCAAGTCTCCAAAAACACATGCAATTTATGGTATGTCTGTGGGCTTGTCATTAAATGGTTTTACACTATTTAAAAGGCTCTTGCAAAATGTAGTTAAACATTAGCATGTGAAGGGCAGATTATTGTGTTCCTCTATTTGCAGAATAGAGGAACTACCAGGAACAGTAGAAGAGTTAGCTACTTCTGAAACCAAAACCACTAGCTAACACAGGCAAGTCCCATTACACTGTTGCTATAGGAACAACAAACGACATTCAGGCCGCCTGAGGTGATTTTGTCATACAGATTATTGGGCTTGATATACAAAGTAGGTGGGGAATTTTGCAGTAGGTGGGGAAATGTTCTAGACCGACCTTCGATTGTTTTCTGTTGGTCTCATTGATGAATATGATTCAACGGAACAATCTCCCTCAAATCTGTAACTGCCAGGAAATGACACATCTGACTGCCTGACAATATATGAGCAATACCTAGAAAATATTTGGTGGCCCTATAAACATATCTTTCCTAAATGTAAACCATTTGTAAAAACCTTTCTACTCTGAAGTTCTCAGGGATTCCAGCCAAACCCAGAGGGAGTTCACAGAAGGGCTAGGAGGTCTCAACGTAACTGAGGACAGGTCATAAAACCTGGCTCAGTGTCAGCTCTTGCCCCGGGGTGGGTGGGGCATCCGTGTCATCCCTCACGTCTGTGGAGATGATATGGTTGTAATGAAGAGGCCACAGTGACCATTACAGACCAATTAAACTGCCATCGGTGTCTAATGAAGGCTTTTGACTAAGCCATGGCCCAAAGTATGTGTTTAACGGCACCATCACAACATCCCCAAGCTCAGTGGGCCGTTGAAAAAGAGGAAAGTGCAAGTGCATTTGTTTTAGCAAGCCTTCCTTCCTTCCACCATTATATGTGGGTTTTGTTTCTCTCCATCCTCTCACCCGTGAATCGTGCGTGTCATATGTCACCTGACCTGACGGAAACCTACACGCTAAAACATCCTCCTGAGGCATCAGTAGCTTGTCGGTCACATGTATGTGGGTGTACACACACACACACACACACAGATTTGGTTCAATAGCAGGATAATCAACAACAATGTCTGCTTGTCCCTGAATTTTAGCAAGACCCCCCTAAACTGTCAGGGATAATATACGGCTTAGTCTGACTGTCATGCATAACAACATGATGCTGCTTTTCATCGTTTCTTTCACAAAAATGTCAGTTTCCTTCAGTGTGTCAAGCAAGGAAATATTCTATTAAACAATCTGTTGAATAAAATAATCTTGTGCAGCCCCAAAACAACAGGGGTCTGTTAACACTTCTTTCTTAGCTAAGACTGTAAACACTCCCTGTTTTTTAATCAGCTTTACTGAGAGCTAAATAATTCCTTCACTGTGCATCAGTGCTGTCCCTTTCTGAAAGACTTTCAGTGGTGATGGGTCCTACATTTGAAGAGATATTTTACCTGAATAGCTCAACCATTAACATGGCTCCGTTTACAAAAATAAAGTTCAGCATATTAATGAGTATAATAATAATTTGGCATGGTTATGTATTCCTGTAATATGTTCACTAGATTGAATGTTCTCTACTCAACTTTAGAATAGGCATAACATGTTTTTTATGTAAATACTAAACTACTGCCTCTGAAAATAGTTTTTCTTCCTTTACTTTCTCAATAGATGTCAGCAAACCTCAACAAAAGTCATCAATATTCTTGAAACACAAATGCAGTTTTGCTGTTTAAATCGAGCCGTTATCAAACAATTTTTGCTGTATGTTTCGACCTTTGTGTAACCCTCCCCCACACATCATGTGACCATTGCAGTTCCATGAAACCAGCAGTTCCACTTCCTGTTTTGTCCATTTTCTCATTGACTGGCAAAAGTTTCAGTGAAAAGGGGGGGGTGACAGTCCCAAGTTCACAAACAAAAGCAGACTTCTACACTCAATACTGTCTATCAATACTATATTCTGTGTATAGTCATTGTTTGTATGTCAATTCCCTGTCTGAATGTTTTCCTTCACCCAAATCAAAAATCTATAGGAGGCTGTACATATAGGTCTGCAGACACACAAACTTTAACTACTTGTAAGCCATGAAACAGTGATTCATGGTAAAAGGAAAGAGACAAGGCATGTAAAATCATCTTTTTTTTTAATAAGACATTACAATGACATTGTTCTGTACATGGTTCTCCACCCAGTCAAAATTGGAGTAAGAGCTGCACCACCAGTTGTCATCAACACATCACCAGCAAGTGGTTCCCTCTGACTGCTGGAGAAATGGATTCTGATGTAGGGTTACTGTACTTTTGTACTCATGCTACAGATATAGGCTTATCTTATAGTGCCCCCAATCCAGAGACGTATCAAATGTGGTAGCAGACTGAGAGAGCTCAGAGCTGAATGGCATTCCTTTGGAGTCAACCGGACTACATGACAAATGTTAACCATAACTTAAGATGCATCCTGACAAGCATGTTAAGAGTTAGTGGAGTCTACCGAGTAATTAGCACAGTTAGGTATTAGGACATAACACAATGGGCCAATCGATAACTAGCAGACCACATAATGGGGTCTCGGGGGGGAGGGGGTAACAAACATGTCAGAAGTCACACTTTTTTTCTTGTTTTAGTCCTGAATGATGACAATGAAATGTAAGCAATGTCAAGGGATTCGTTTTTTCTTGCTACTGTCAATACCATTGAGAAGAAATACTCTGCATCACATTAAGGATCGAAAGTCCCTTATGAGCTACTTGACATGAAAAAATGTCACTATTGAAAAAGAAAACCGTATACGACTCTTGTTAATGGAAACCCCGGCCATCTAAGAACCATGAAACCAGCTTTAACTCCAAAATGAAAGATAAAAACTCCAGCTCCTCCATTAAAAATATAAAAAGGAAAAAAAAAAAGAATAGGCAAAGGCGGTGATCTGTGGCTTTAACAGTAGGACCAATTAATTTGATAATCATCAAGCAAGCCCCAAAGATAACAAATGTGATATAGGCCTGTGACTGCATACAAGCAACTTTAAGCCAGCAAACCCAATAAAAGATAAATTAGTTGTGGGGTAAACATAGTATTAAAAATAAATGGAAGATAATCGACTTTTTCTTTACCATATGAGAAGTTATTTGTAACTTGCAACATAACTTTATTATAGTTTTGACCTAAAACAGTCATCACTCAATCATTAAGATTTGTAATTTGATGTTAACCATGTCAGCCCCTCATACAGTCCATCGCCTGTGGTCGCACAGGAGGGTTGAACATACCAATTTCTATCTCTAATGCGGGTCAATCCGAGTTTCTCTTGGATTTCATGTGGCTTCATTGCGTCCGGAAGGTCTTGCTTATTTGCGAATATTAAGATGATGGCATCCCTCATCTCTCGGTCATTAATGATGCGGTGAAGTTCCTGCCTTGCCTCATCGATGCGATCTCTGTCCGCGCAATCCACTACGAAAATTAACCCTTGAGTGCCTGTATAGTAGTGTCGCCACAAAGGACGAATCTTGTCTTGCCCTCCGACATCCCAGACGTTGAACTTGACATTTTTGTAGGTCACAGTCTCCACGTTGAAACCAACTGTGGGAATAGTGGTGACTGACTGTCCAAGTTTAAGTTTGTAGAGAATCGTCGTCTTGCCAGCCGCATCCAGTCCAAGCATCAATATTCTCATTTCCTTGTTGCCAAAGATCTTTGATATCACTTTCCCCATTTTGTACTCTGCATAAAATATAGCCTCCAAGAAGAAAAACTGACAGATGCCGAACTAACGTATCTTACTTACTACAATTGGATTATATATTCACTTGCAATCGCATGACTCAATAACAGGCATGTGTGTGCTGTCAAAAATAGACGTGCATGCCAGGAATACACTTATACCTCAAGACTTTCAGTGATTTTGAGTCTTGTGCAAAGGGATCCGATAACGTATAGGGGCATGGAAGTTCAGCACAGTACCATGTTTGTAAGGCCTATACAGAGCATGGCGCGGTTATTGACGAACTTCGCAACAGCTGTTGCACAACGTTCATATTATTCACCAAAAAATAAAAATGTAAATGAGAGTCTGTGGGTGTTACAAGTGTGGAATAGCCTTGTCAGGTGATATCTCACATAGGGCCCTGCTTAGGCTGCTCTAGTTATGAAATATTCTCGCGGTCCTCCTTACCGGGAGCGTCCTTGTTCTTTTCAGCACCACCGGAGGAGAAAAGCGATTTTCCGGGGCTATTCCATTAAAGGTCGGGCAAGGCAACTTGACAAACTTGTATTGTTGAGTGTTGAAAGGTATACAACGGGATTCAGCGATACATATGTCCACCGTACATCTATTCCACGTCTTGTCACCCTGTGAAGAGATTTGGGAGGAGTGTCAGACACATTTTCGAATTGGCTAATGCTAACGACGGCTACGAGTTAGCTCGTCGCCTAGCAGGCTAACCTTAGCCAAGTTGCTAACCTCATTATGTGACTGTTGGAAACAAATCGCTGGCGGGTCGAATCAATTACAGTGGCGACACAATTGTGCATCGGGTCATTCCCGGGTCAATCCACAAACACACATATAAGCCGTTTACCTTCCGCAGCCCCCCTTCGTTCTCGATTGTTTCCACCTAGCCTTCGCCTTTCTCCTTTCAACCGAGTCGCTGAGCCGCTTCACCGGAAAGGTGTGGAACTGCAACGACCGACACTTCCTGTCTTCTCGCGCACTCAGCTGCCTGGAGCCGTGTGCGGTGCGGCGCAGCCACTCGTGTGTGTGGTGCCCTTCCTCTGAACCATTCACGATTAACATGAATGCAAGAACAAAAAAACACTTAGAATCTACCCAAACTTTTGCACCCCCTTTTATTTGACCAATCAGTTAATTTCTAAAGCATTATATATAATATTTTATCGGAGCGTTGCGACATGAAACATGCAACATAACCAAATAGTGTTGCTTTTGCATTCGAATTGAATACAGCATGGCATGATTGCAATCTATGTAGTGTTTTGAATTACATCTCAAATGCCCCAAAATGGTAAATACGCCGCTATTGAATATCGGCACACACTAATATTCGGTGTGTTTCCGATGACGATAAACCTATAATGATAATATCGCCATCTACAGGAATATCAGGTGCAATGTAAACCGCTTTCTACGTCTGCAGGTGTCGTCCGATGGTTTCCCGTGTCAAGCATTTGTTACATTTTATTGCATGAGTTAGATTATATATGCTTGAATTAAATAGGATCTTTTTTCGACGAATTGGCAAACATTTTGCCTGCAAGTTAGATTATTGACAATGGCTAAACTCAGATATTTCTAGAGGACTCTGTAGATAGCAGCAATTGATGCCATTTTCTGAAGGGTTCTTTTTCATAAATCATCTCAACATGTCTTTGCTTGATATCTGCAAACGTCAGTGTCTCCCATGGCGAAGGCTCCTGCCGCTTTAAACATATACTTGGCCCCACCTTGACAGAATATGATGAGCCCAGTTTCTGGCTGTGTGATTCCAGGGATTGAAGGTCAGAGACATCAAGTTCACAGTCGACAAACATCCCCGCAGGGACACTGGTGTGTCCTGATCTCCTGCTGAACATCTGTGCCTGGCAGGTAACCCTAATAGGCACACTGGGCCTATCTGGAGCCTTTGCCCATGGTTTTGGTAAAGCACTATTATGTTTGGCTTCCAGATTCTCATATGCTCTGCGATACAGTCGCTGCTGCTGTTCAAAGCACTTCATCAGGTACTTATGTTCCAGCTCCAGGCAATGAAGCTGGGTCTTATACTGCTGGACTTGGTACCTGTTTGGTCCATGTATTGTACAGTCCTGTTTCCTCTGCATAGCTGTCATCTTCGGAGAAAAAAAAAACAGTTTTTGCAACACGTCATGCATTGGCAAGATACTTTCTTTCAATAAGGTTTGTAAATGAGATGTATACTTACCAAATAAATAAATGAATGTAATTTCCAATTCATTCAAAAGAGACAGGCACCTTGTTGCGTTTAAAAAGAACCTGGAAATAAAATGTTCCCTTGCTTTGGGGGGGTCTCTCTCTCTCTCTCTCTCTCTCTCTCTCTCTCTCTCTCTCTCTCTCTCTCTCTCTCTCTCTCTGTCAACACTCTGCCCAATATATTGTGCTGTGTGTTACCCTAATCCTAACAAGTAATTTAATCTTGGCTCAAAACTTTATTTACAGCATTCTGGATTTGAGATAGCATTTGTTCTGTTAAACAACTTAATCCGTGATCATAGTCAGCAGATTGTCACAGGCAAGTACATATTTAAAAGATAGTTTTTGTATTCTGTTGAAATGCATTATAACTACAATGGCACGCCATTATCGATGAGTCAGACCTGGTGGTTTATAGAGAAAGGAGTGACAATGACATCCTTTAGTTATAAAATATTCACCACCAAGTTCGGATAACTCAAAGCAGCGCATAAAAGACACAGTGAGAAGAACACCATTAATCTTTCACAAACTAGAGTTCATTCACTTAAGTCATTTTAAATGTTGTTCTTTAATTATAGAAAGTGTTAAATACAGTATGATTCTTACATGTTTCATTTGCAGACACAATACAATAAATACTTTTGGATAAGCTTAGCCAATACAGTGTTTTTAAATAACAAATACCACATATGTGCCTGATGCAATATGCAGTAAATCATTTGACTGTACAGCAATTAGTGAAGCTGATTGCATAAGCAATGTGCAGCGTCGGATGACAGAGAGTATACAGTGAAAACCAGAAAGTCAAGCCAAAACCAATATTTTTATGAACTGGGGTAACAGTGACTGTTTGGGTCATGGGAGAAAAAGTGGCCTCTATGCTCTACATGCCTTATACCTCTTTTGTGATACATTTCCAAAGGTATTTGTTGACGACTATATATGTATATGTATTATATGATGAGCCTTAATTGTGTGCATGTTATATTAATGCATTTTAATAAAAGGATTAGTCAAAATACTATTTAGTCTTAGCCAGCTTCGGTCTTGTATTCTATATATATATATTCTATGTTATTATTAACTGTGTACTTTATGGCTTTGTAGCTACATAGCTGACCCTTGACTTGTCGTAGGAATGACCATGTGTTGCACTGCACATTTCGTAATAACACCTTGACTTTGACTTAACTTTGTCGGTTGTAAACAAGTGAAGACCCAAGACAAGGAGGTGGTCTTGGTTTTGGTTTTGTGCAATGGGTGGGTCCCCAAGCAAGTTGCATACTGATACCCATGTCCCAAGCAGAAGGTGCAGAAGGAGATTGTACTGTCAAATGATTAAGTAATATCACATTGAATTGGTCCTGCTACTCTCACAGAAAATATGGAGAGCTTTTTCTGTGGAATTCATTGAGACATTTTACGTTTTATATATATATATAAATAAATAAAAATAATAATTAAAAAAAATATATATAAAAAAAGGATATATATATATAATATATATTATATTCCTATATTTGTAAGTGCTCTTACTGTAAATATTCTGTTGGTTTTTATAAATGTAAATAGTGTAAACTGTTTCCCTTTTCACATTTCTGTTGAGCACTGCCACTTTTTCATTTCACTGCACACCCCGTGTATGTATGTGACAAATAAAGTTCTTGAATCTTGAATCATTAACACATTTCCTCTTAGGTCTGCATACCAGACCTAAGAACCAGTATGATTTAGTCCTGGTTGGTCCATTCTACTATCACATCCAATATTGACACAACTGACCTTAGACCGTAGTAACATTAAACAAAGCACACCAATGCCGTTGGTGTTAAAAAAAAACAAAAAAAACAAAAAAAACTCCCTCATTCAGGTTCTACAAACTGTCTGCCGTAATTACGCTGATAGATGCGCAGAGCAATATAACCGGGTCTGAGAAACCAAACGGTCGCGAACGGCGACCACGGTAACCTCGCAGAGCCTCGCGTGGCCCCCTGCTGACAGGATTACCTGTTGTCTGGTCAACTGCGACGTCAGTGGCAGTGCCCCTTTAAGACTCCACTGTTGTGGTCGCACTTAAAGCCACACGGCAAGAGCAGAAGGGGGTGGGGGTTTATTAATCATGGCGGAGTTGAAGCTGTCTATCTCGAGTTCTCCCTCGCTTTCGGACAACATGACTTCACTCGCTCGGGCTTTGTCGAACCCCAAGCTGAGCCACGCGGAGTCTCTCGACGGCCACCCCAACGCAATTCGAAATTTCACACCCCACGGCAGCAGGCGGAGGTTCTCCAGCAGCAATAACCTCAGCGAGTCCCTGGACATCGTCTCACCCGGCTCCGAGGCAAGGGTACTCGTGATTAACACCGGAGGAACGATTGGGATGAAAATTCAAGACGACGGTAAGTATGCCCCGACCAGAGTGTTTCTAAGTATTGCGTTTCCAAGGGGCTCGCCGGACACGTGTCTGACGACATCACTGTCCACGGGACATGTAACAGTTAGCTGCGACGTCAAGTCCACGTTCTGCCACGTTAACCCGGTGCGTTGGTAAGCATCGCAATGAATAAAAACAATCAGATACGCTTGAATATATTGCTATTCAGTTTATTTGCATTTTTTTTCACAAGTATCACATACTCTCAATAAAATAAAAAAAAGCGTTGTCCAAACAAACATTTACATTTACATGTGCTGGCGAAGGTTGTATACAATCATGAAAACTAACTATTTATATTTGTTATTGGTAATATTTGTGTGCATGGTATGAAGGATTACGTAAGTTATTGAAGCAACAAACAACAAAAATCTTTTTATTTTTGCCTGTAGTACCTGGCCTTAAATTGAGAATCCTTTCCCAGATGCTTTGCCTGGTGCCCTTTGTTACCGGGATTACGGAGCAGGTATTCCAGTAAACACAACCTTAAATCCCACTTAGGTGGAACTTCGATATATTCATACATGCATTTTAGTTTTAGTTAGTTTAGTTCACTAGCATGCGCGTCCTTTAACTAGCAACGCATTAGAGGAAGTAGGCACTAACCTCGGCTCCACTCGCAAGATGCTCATGTTTGTTTTGACCAATCGTGTTGCTGGAGGCGGGGCCTGTAAGCCCATCATTGGCAAACAAACAACAAACAAGCAGTCGTAAACCATAACAAAAGTGTTTCAATTCAACACAACACTGTGTCTAAATGTTTAAGGTGAGGAGTGGGCGTGCCAACCTTGAGCCCTCAGAAATTGGGAGATTTTCCGAAACCACCACAAACAAATATCACAGATTTAATATTCTGCATTCTAGTGAATATTTAAGGGTGTGAATCACAAAATAAGAAGCGGACTGAAAATCTATATCTAAAATAAAAAAATATATATATAGGCCTATATGTCTACAAACTGTATACATAAAACGAAAACATCCTTATACATTCTAAATACATCCATGTCCATTTTTAAAGGGGTTTAAGTAGGCCAAACTATTAACTGTATCTCTTTTCTTATTATTTTTATAATTTGTATAAAGGGTGCCAAACATTCTGTAGGGCACTGTACATCACTGTAAACAAAACCTCCTCTGCCTCTTACTCTTTTAACTTCTTAACTTGCTCTATTCCCTAGGCATCTCATCAGTATATTAGTAACTTCATCAAGCTATTAGCCTACAGACAACAATCCCCGTCTCTTGCGTTATGATTGTATAGTATGGCTGTGATTAATCACATGTAAGATTAGCCCTTTTGCGCTATGAGATGTTTTCAACAATTTTCTTGCTTTCAATTAGTAAACACGCAGTGACTTGAAGGGTTATGCAACAGCGGGATCATAACAACAGCAACCCGCACGTTGGCCCATGATGCATGAAAAGGTCACAGTGCCCGGGCCTCGTAATCTAAACCGAATAAATGATTTGCTTACTAACTGAATTGCTAAGGGATTTGTGTCTCATGTCAAAGACACATTTTGGAGGGTTGGTAAGGTACTATGAACAGTAATAAAGTCCACATTTTGCATTATGATTAAAAAGGTACAATAAAATAAGGGATTAGCCCTACTCCACTTGAATGTGAAAACTGAGCTAAGACTTACTAGTTTAAACCCCTCATGCAGTTTGAGCCTGAGGCTGAGCCTGTCGCTTACACACATGCAGTCTTGGTGAACTGTAGTAGACGGGTGCACTGGAACACTTGTTTGGGACAGCTGACTATTGCATTACATTTACACTACACAGGACGGCTCGGTTCATAGGATCGGGTCCCAGTCAGTGAAAATGTAATGGAACATGAACATAAATCTTAAAAAATAAGTAATTTCCTATTCTTCAGTATGTGCACCAAGTGCAATCCTCAAGGTCACCAGTAGAGTTCACTGTCAGACAGGTTTTCGTGGCTTCAATGACTCAATTTTCTGTCACCCACAGTTCTTGCGCCGAAACCCAATGCGTTTGTGCAGAGCCTGCGTAAGCTGGCCACCTTCCACGACGAGCAGTATGCCCAGCAGACGGGACTCTACCGCTTCTATGGGACCCCGGAGAAAACTCTGGTCCTGCCGTAAGCCGTTCGTCCACCATGACACCCCTTTAGCAATCACATTGTACTATTTAGTGGCAGTCACTATCGAGTGAAAAATAAGTTGTACACACACAAAATCATATTAAAACTAAAGAAGTGCCCTGTTTGTCGGTCTGATATGTAGGCTAAGGTTGTCAAAGATTTATTCATTTCACTATGGACACACCCATATTAAAGAAGTTCACTCCCCACTATTTTAGCCATGAACTTCTAGCAAGCCACAGGACAATGTACAGGCCAAATCAGTTATGGTTTCATACCTTGTATCCATATCGTTTATATATCGTTTATATATAATTTATATTTAGTTACACTATGGGTACAAATCAAAGCCCCCACCCCCTCCCTCCATTATGGAAACAGATTCTCTCGACATAATTGCCTTCCTACTCTGAACTGCTTGTGTTGCCTCGACAGGAAGCCATCCATCCATGCCGACCTGCTTTTTCATGGGTATTGTAGTACTTGGTGGCATTGTTTGTGTCTCTACTGTGCTTGAGAGTGACTGATGTCTGATCTCCTCGTGCCACTAGCATGTTGTAAGGTCCCGCTTGCCGTTCAGGAAAGGCCTTGCTGAAATTCCTGGGACACAGTGTCTTGTTACTGTATTGGCCAGTGAGGTGGTACCACACATATATTTTAAATGATACAATGAGCCAATGAGTAAGACCCTCTCTTGTAACCTGAGCCCTCTGTGACTTGAATAACAGTGCATGGGGTTTCAAGTTGTAGGGTGAGGATGAGGCTTCCAAGAATTCTATTTTGAACCAGACCAGACCAGACCAGACCTGACAGAAGTTAGAGTACAGGGTGTGGGGGTGTGTGTGTGTGTTTGTGTATCTTGCTCATGTTTGTGTCTGTTGAAGGTATCTCTCAATCTCATAGCTGTTTACTTTTTTCCCATTGATTTCTACTCTAATCTTAGCACTAGTAGTTTTTGTTGGTTGAGGGGATTCAAGTATCTTGAGATAGTGAGTTGAAATAAATTTAATTGAAAATGTAAATATGAATCTTTTGCCTTGCATTTTGGATATCTCGTGGCATGTTCAGCATGACTAACTAATTTATTATTTGCTGAAGAGTTTGTACAGAGGTAACGGCAAATGAAAAAGCCTCATAGGCAAGTCTAATGGTTGCACTGTTGAGCGTATGGTATTGCCCAGAATATGTTAAATATTGATTCCCGGGGACGGAATTGGTTTAGGCTAATGATTTATCGAGAATCTTTATTCATTGTTTATTGAGAGGCAAGCCGCAAGGCCATTCAACCTTTTTCCAACCTTTTTCTCCCCCCCCCTAC
>OMNR01013742.1:1953-11981 GCA_900303205.1 Mora moro
TGTCATGAGAAGAAAGGGACAAGTGAGGGCGAATTCCTACTGTTGCTATGAAGAGAGAGAGAGAGAGAGAGAGAGAGAGAGAGAGAGAGAGAGAGAGAGAGAGAGAGAGAGAGAGAGAGAGAGAGAGAGAGAGAGAGAGAACACAAGCAACACACTCACAAGCACACCCACCCACCCAATCCAAATCTGCTGGAGGACAGGAACATACAGCGGGAACATAAAGCGGCCTACCGAGGCAGCCGGGGCTTGTCAGGACAGGCCCCGGCTGGCTGCTGGAACAAAGAGCATCCTCCGGCGTAACACCCACCTCTGCACGGTGTGGAGAAAGATGGGGAAATTGGGGGAAATCTCCACACCTTACTTCCATTAAAAACCACTACGGGTGCTATAATCAATGGTTAGAGGGGAAACCGTTTGGGGCCATTAGCTCATTTGTCACTAGCGCTCTTCGACTGAAGGTGTTGAATCGGCCTTGCAGTGGGGGAAAATCATGAACTTCCCTGGATGGAGAAGCCGCCTTTGACCTTGTCTGTATTGGATAGGTGTAAGATGGGCCTCAGTTCTCAAAGCAGAGGAGGGAACATTTCATTCATCACGATGGGCCCTGCATGCTTTTCATCGAGGGGAGAGACGGACAGCAGCCAGATATTAAAACACGCCTAGTGATGAGTTCATACAGCTCACAGGAGAACCAATGATGTCTCTAACTTGTGGGGTAACCTTTGCAATGTTCAAGCTCATTCAAAAATAGTTACTTGTGCATTGATGTGGTGCACGTGCAGAACACGAGAGAACAGAATAAGGAAGGTTGCTTATAACAAGAAAAAAAAACACTGTCTTTTCTCTTTTTCTACTGTGAATAATGCTAGCACTTTCTTCACAGTAGAGGCTCTGTAAATCCTTATCAATTATGGCAAACTGCAGCATCTGCCTCACAATTCAAAAGCCCTCCCACACCTGGTGGGTGAAGAGAGACGAGATCCTACAGTACCTCATGTCTGTCGTGCCGTTTCTTTGGAGACAGTAAATAAATTGAAACAGCCTTTCTTTATGTCCCCGGCACCCTTAATCCACTCCCAAATCCTAAATATGCAAACTGAATAGGCCACATACCACGCTGTACAGAACATGGGAATCTGTTTCTTTTCAAAATGTTACCACAGCTTTCCCTTCAATTATAGCCTTGGTGCCTACGCAGTGACTGTTGTTTAGGGCTCAAAGTAGGCCAAATACTTCATATCAAAACACTTAAAGAGGTACTTAATTAAATTACTCTAAGTGTTTCTAAGCAGCCTAGACCTTCTAAGCCAACTCCTTGAACTAACAAAAAAAAATCTAAGAGCTTGACAGCCTAAACTAAGAAGTTGTACGTTGTTGTGTTTAACATATTGGATGGGGCAACAATAAACCTTTAAAACAAGTTAAAATGGGTTAACGTCACTAACACATGCATGAAATCACTACTACTGGGGTCACATGCTGGGTTTGCAACGGGGTCTGCTTAACTACTAAGGAGTGAAATATTCGAATCCATGTGTATCGCAGCTATGATTTAGAAAAGTATGGCAGCTAATGTGGTTTCAATATCATGTGCTTTAACTAACTGTTCGTGCCATGTAAACCATTTTCTATGTTAGAAAACAGATGGAACCAACACGTCAGTGTCCCCAGAGAAGGTTTGGGGGGCTGTTTGTGGTATTTAATAGAATTTAAAACGAAGAGACAACCTGGCGAGCGATATGAAAGCCACTGATTCTCGTGTCTCCAAAAATCAGTGTCAACACCTACCTGCATTAGCTTCCCCTCTGCTTTACCCGCGCTTCCTCCCACAAACACCCCTTCCAGGGTGATGGGCTTTCCCGGTGGCTCGTGCTTCATTAGTGTCACCTTGATGACAGCTCTGAGGGTCGCGCGCTCGGACTCCACAGCTGCAGCTAGTTCCAGGCCTGTCTGGCCAAACACCACCTGTAGGGCCGCCATGAGCAGCCACGGCCAGAGACCGGCCAGTCTCCGATGGGAAACAGTCATTGCTTTGGCTGCAGCGGCGGACTCGGGCCGCACATTGTGGACCTCAAAGCTTGCAACCACCCGGAGTTGTCACTCAACAAGAAAAAAAAATGTCCCCACAATCCTTCTTTTCAGTCTTTCAGGCAAGCTCGGTGGTCAAAACTGTTCGTTAATAGGTCCGACCCAAATGTTTAAGTCTTGAGAACTGCCATACTAACTGCGTTACTGTCGTCATAGTCTTGCGAATCCGATAGTTTGTTCGGTTTTTTACATGTTAACAGGCTACATGTTACAAGTCGCATTGCAAATATGCATCAGTCCGAGGGCACAATTGAAACGCCGCATTAAATTGGCCACTTGTGAAAAGATATGAACTACCACCAGCCTTTATCCAATGAGACTAGCATGGGCGGCTGAACGGAACGAGTGGCACGGACATGTACACCATCGAGACCGGCGGTACAATTCCAAAACAACAGCGAGCCATTCATAAAACAAATAGCCAACAAACGTTGTTATGTGCAACGCACAGACCTATGGTCGGATTGTTATATTCCGTCGGAGCGCGGAAGATCCTGGCGACAACGTGTGTGATCTTCATTCGTGAATGAATTTCAACAGTTATAGTAAACAGAAGTCACTGTAGTTTCCAATCACGCAACAGGTTGCTCGGGCACGTCAAACGCTTCTCCGTCCCCCACGCGCTGGACGATAACCCCATGGGGGGAAAAATGAATGCCGACGACTTGAACTTCAAAGGTTGGGATACAAGTTGCAGCTAGATTGTTTTTGTACATGCTGTCCAACGCGTAGCATGTAAGTAAAGTTGTAATGATAGTACAAATGATATGAACTCCTGCTAAAACATACAGTGGGAAATCCAGCGCATGAAGTTGTACGGAGTAAACCGTATTAATGAATGATTAACCAATACCAAAGGACCGCTCCACATGCTATAACAAGTTGATTAAAAAGGCGTCCGATGACACGTGAATTTTCTGCAATAGATCCATCAAACGTGTTTTTCAGTTACTCCTCTGTAAAAAAACGTTGCTTTTCCACGATAAAAGATTGTATTTCCCCAAGTTCAGTTAGTTGGACGGTTACAGTTGTAGTGCAATCCAAAAAGGCTACCGAAGAAAATTATTAAGTTGAAATCGAATAATCACTAAAACAATACACAATCCAAGAATGGAGTTGCCATAACTCCTATGGCATTCGTCAAAGGTTTACAGCTCGAAAAAAACGGCGAGACGCTAAACTCCCCCAAAGTCTACCTTCCAGTCTCTTTCTCCCATGGGATCTCATTGACTGTCTACCTGCTGCCTGTCACTGAGGGCGGAGCAGCTGCACTGTACAGCAGAGCAACAGGGAAAATATCGGGCTCCCCCTAGCGCACAATATGTTTGAGAAAATAGTCAACATAATAAAAAAATAAAATAAACTCAAAATGCTTTTTTCCCCTTCCAATTTAATAACGGTTCTCTTAAAGTAGTACACGCACTTGAAAGCACTATATTGCATTGCACATGAAATTAGTACATTGTATTATGATTTATAAACAATCTGTATAACATTGTGTTAAAATATTTTTAAAAAGACAATTGGACAAGATAAAACAAATATTCTTAGGAGCATAAATAACTTTTGTTGCCAAAGGTATTACATAAAAATGTGTTCAACACTGGAACATGCATTTGCACAGTAAACAAACCGATTATATAAACCAACCACTGAACTCTCGCTGGACAAATCATGACAGTTTGTGTATGTGTAAAAGACTTCAGGATTCCTCAAGCAGTCCCACAAACATCATAATGACCATCTACAACAGAATGGCCAGTTATGAGTAAACATGTTCTAATGATGGCATGCACATTGGTAATTCAGTTACTTTAATGTGCAGCAAACTATTTAGAAGGGTAATACTTACCAAGTGCCCCTCAGGCAATCATTTTTACTTTTCACTTTTCACTTTTAAGACAAAGTTGTTCATGCAACCAACATCGCAATGTGTGATTTATATAGAAACCTACATGCCTGTACACCACCCATCCACTAATATAAAAGGTTTAATACTATACATTACCTGGATATTTGGTCTGCTTACTGTCACTGTCCATTTTGTAGGGCATACTGGAATCCTTTAGCGCGCTGCTGACCTTAGCATCAGTTGCCTCGTCTCTGCTCACCTTGACAGAAAGCATAGTTTAAAATGCCTTTCATTCTTGTTATGGGTATATAACAGCAGGTTGATACATGTGCACCAAGCTGTTGCTTTATTTCTAATTCTCTGGGGTGTTTTGTAAACAGTAGCAGCTGTCTGAACGAATTAAACACTCACCTTGACAAGAGCATGTTTGTGCATATTCAGAGGTGCTTTAAAAATAGGTTCCTCAATCATCTCCTCCTTTATGGGCTTAATATCCTTGGTACTGGTTCCTTGATCAGCGCTGGTGAGGATAAGGGAGCATACCGTTGGTGGTTTGACCTCCACTGAACTAGAGTAAGCTCTGGCCCGTGAGGAAGTAGTAGGCAGCGTGGAGCTGTGGCTGCTGGCGGACGGTCCAGCCAGGGGAACCAGTTTCTCCGGAGTCACGACTTTAACCATGCAGACCTTAGGGATCGACTGGAATTCGTCAATGATCTGGAAGACGGCATCCAAGTTTAAATCGTTTTTCTTCAGGTCCTGGTTTTCATCACTCTGCAAATCCTGGTTTTGGTTGCCAGGATACAAAAGACCCACAGGCCGATTTGGCTATACATACGAATAAGATAAAAACAGATGAAGTTGAAAATATTAGAACTTAATTCATAAGACAAATCTTGACTTAATCTTCAGATTGTAATCTCTGACGTAATGAAAACGTGGTCTTAATGGTGACCTAATTTTCCTTGAAAATAATTTACTTATCACATTTAGGTCAGTGCCTTCCATGTCACCAACCTGATAATAGCTGAGATGAGAGTACGGTGATGTTTGATTTCCAGTACCTGTTATACCTGAGGAAACTGAGCTTGGGGGGTAGCAGTCATAAGCTTATTGGAAAAAAACAAACAAAGGAAAGAACTTCAGTTAATTAGGATGCCCTACTGATCTTAAATTGCAAATAAAATGTTGTTTCATGGGTGCAATTTATTCAGAAAGTCAGTGAGAAAGTTGAGGCTCACCAGAGGAATAAAAAGCAGGCTGATATTGTGGGGTATGGGTGATTAAATTGTAAAATTTCTGGCCAGGGTTTGCTGTGCCATGCACACCCTGTTGAATGTGGACAGCAGTAGTGCTAGAGCTTTCCCCAGGATAGTGATGAAGGACAGATATGGGGATCCGCGGTGTACTGGCATTACCCATCATCCAGTTGCATGATGGAATTGGGGACCGACTGTAATCCTGAATAGGCTGGGGCCTGCTTGGACTGAATGGACAAGCTGCTGCCTGTTGTGTCTGTGTCTGAAGAAATGAACCACCTGTAGAAGGAGTTAAACAAAGGAATAACAGACAAAAGTTTAAATAAATGTGAGAAATAAAATTGGACAGTTATTTGATTATTTGTTGTTGTTTTTTTGTTTTTTTTAAAAACCTTGTATATATTTAACTTGCATGGGTTAACTAAATTGCACGTCACATAACTTGCCTCTTTCCTCAACTTTATCGTCATTCCATACTTGACGGTGACGCTTCGGTGGTCTACAGTTCACCTCCAGGCCTGCTTCCAGTTTGGCCTTATTGCTGCTGGTCAGCCTCTTCAGATTCACGAGGAGATCCGGGCGATTCCGTCGGAAGTGTGGGTTGTGGAAGTGATGCTCCAGTCCACCCTCCGCCGCGGCGGGGGAAGCGGGCCCGCCGCCGCCGCCGCCGCCGTTCGTCCTCGAACTAGAGACCACCTTCCTGAACCCGTACAGGTTCAGCTGACGAATGACGCTCGTGAAGTTAGTCGTCTTGAAGAGATCCGAGTTTCCAGGGGAGGCTTTCTGCTGGGCGGTCAGGAAGTGTCTCTCGAAGAGCTGCTGCTGAATGATGAGCCCCTCGCCGCTGCCGTCCCAGCGGACGGCTCGGCTCGCAGGGCTGTTCACTAACCGCCACAGCTTCGCGGGGAAGTTGTTCGGGTTGACGGAACGTACGCTGTCGTGAACATCCATACTTGATCTGTAGTCAAACGAGTTAGATTGTTATAACCATCTATTTGGTTAATGTTGAATATAATGTCCGAAGGTAATTAGCTTAAATTTTTAGCTTAAATTAGCTTTTTCTTTTTTTTTTAATTTAAATTTTCTTTTTCAAATGTAGAAATAGGCTAGCAAAGATAGCCGTTACTTTTAATTATCGATCCACTGCATGTTATAACGCTTTATCGTTTTCTTAATGATTTCACGTTAAAGTCCTTATTTAAAAAGTGGTAGAGGTTTTATGAACCGACGTTACCTTCTCCAGCGGTAAGATCCGTTGAGACCCGAACCGTTGGACGGTGGTTTTTATATTCCAGGAGGCTCGTGCGGGCTCGTGGACATTAGATCAGTTTGTTTGTTTGTTTGTTTGTTTGTTGTTGTTTTGCTTGTTATTTCAGGATATTAAGTTGTCCTCTCTAGATCAAAGAGCTGTCTAAATGACTATTTCACTATTATAAATATGTATACATCATTGAAAACATGTATTGTCCTTGTTGTTGTTATTGATAAGAAAGGTGTGTAGTGAAACATGTCAGAAATATGCACAAAAAATAAATCAATGAATGATAAATAATAAATAGTCTCCTAAATAAAACTAATCTTCGACATAGGCCTAATAGGCCTAATATTAAATTGTACTTCAATCTATTCTTTCAATTTGTTTATTTCTTAAGGGGGGTCAGTTGTCACTATACATCCATGTCCTCCTTTGTGTTCAGCAATCTAGGAGTAAATATTATCTATAGAAATTAAAGTTTTACTCTAAAACGAATTGGAATGCGATTTCCAGCGCGTTCAAAGTGTAAAGTTGCCAATGAATTCAGCCTGTCCTGCCTGCATTGACTCGTTTGTAAAAATGTTCAGTTCTCCCCTTTGTCCACTAGATGGAGTGCTTTACTTCGTCGTCAACCATTAGGTTTTTAAACAGGCACAACTCAGGGCACACCCCTGCCGGTCCTCTATGTACATGCATGCACGATTACGTTTTAGTCCGCGCCGGAAATACAAACAAGTATCCACAGAAGTATTTTAGATTGCTAAAATATCCCCTAAACCTTGCTTAATGGCACTGGAAACCGTCCCCAAAGACCTTCGCCATCAACGGGCGTGTCTTCTATGTTCTCTTGTCAAGGTAACAGTGCAAAATGTGCTTTGGACAGCCATTCAATTAACGGTCAAAATCACCTCATAGCTCTACCACAACAATAGCTTTGATAGTTGTGTTTTTCTCGCTAATGTATTAGAATCTGTCATCAAATTCCGGCGTATCTAATTTCTTCAACAGACAATTGACCAGTTTGAATATGACGGCTGTGACAACTGCGAGTCGTACCTTCAAATGAAGGGGAACAGAGAAATGGTGTACGAATGCACAAGTTCCTCGTTTGATGGGTAAGGACTTGGATACCCCCACACACCACAGATGATGGCATCAAAATGTTGCCACTTTGGTACTAATAACACTGTTATTCCCCAGTGTGATCTCCATGATGAGCCCTGAGGACAGTTGGGTAGCGAAATGGCAGAGAATTGGTGAGCATCATTCGCACGTTCAAATGCACACACAATACCATACCTCTTTTCTGTAACTCGTCTATAGCTTTCCTGCATAATGTATGCAATAGACCAATAACTACAACCATACCACATCCTGGACACATTCCATATACATAACATACTTGCAAGTAGACGCCATGTATGTATCCACAGATTCCACACACACACAAATAGAGCTGTATTGTCCTACCAAGGATTCAACATGTCTGATAAACGTTTGTCTCGCAGGGAACTTTAAACCCGGAGTTTATGCTGTGACTGTGACGGGACGACTGCCTCCAGGTGCTGTTTCTTCCTCAAAGTCTTTCAGTCACAACCTTGATATGATGGAAAACATTTTATTTAAAGTATTATATTTTAGACTTACCTTTTGCTACATTATGGTGTTTTACTGCACATTTGATAACCAAACACATTTACTTGTTAGTGTCATGCATTTGATTTAAAGGGGGAAATGTCAATCTTTTGAATGTAGATTTTCATAGTTGTCTTTGATTGACATGGTGACCTTTGACCCTTCCAGGCGTGGTGAGAGAGCTGAAGAGCAGAGGAGTCATCTACAAGTCCAGGGACACAGCAGTCAAGTCGTGAGGTGTAATCCTCTCAATGTTTACAGTATCAAGTCCCCTTCAACAGCCCAGCATCCCCCCATACAAGACCACCAACTCCAGACACACGCAACTTGTAAAGACATAAAAACCATACAGTGTATACATTATTATTTTTTCTTTTTTTTTTATCATGTGTAGAATTTAAAATAAAATTGTTTTTTTTTTCAAATGTGAATTGGTATGTTGTCAATGGCTTTAGTTTCCTCGTAGTATCAACACAATTTGTGCTTGTCGCAGCACATACACTAAGCATTTGTCAGGCATCGTTGAGAATAGCTGCAATACATACATTGTCCACAAGATAGTGCTGTGGTTCCAGTGACGCCACATATATATATATACATATACTGTGTATATATATATATATATATATACACTCACCAGCCACTTTATTAGGTACGCCTTGCCAGGTGGGACCCCCTTTTGCCTTCAGAACTGCCTTAATTCTTCATGGCATAGATTCAACAAGGTGCTGGAAACATTCTTCAGAGATTTTGGTCCATATTAACATAACATGATAGCATCACGCAGTTGCTGCAGATTTGTCAGCTGCACATCTATTATGCGAACCCCCCCGGTCCACCACTTCCCAAAGGTGCTCTATTGGATTGAGATCTGGTGACTGGAGGCCATTTAAGTACAGTGAACTCATTGTCATGTTCCAAGAAACCAGTTTGAGAGGATTTGAGCTTTGTGACATGGCGCATTATCCTGCCGGTAGTAGCCATTAGAAGATGGGTACACTGTGGTCATAAAGGGATGGACATGGTCAGCAGCAATACTCAGGTAGGCTGTGGCGTGTAAGCGATGCTCAATTGGTACTAGGGGGCCCACAGTGTGCCAAGAAAATATCCCCCACACCATTACACCACCACCACCACCACCAGCCTGAACCGTTGATACAAGGCAGGATGGATCCATGCTTTCATGTTGTTTATGCCAAATTCTGACCCTACCACCTGAACGTCGCAGCAGAAATCGAGACTCATCAGACCAGGCAACGTTTTTCCAATCTTCTATTGTTATATTTTGGAGAGCCCGCGCCAATTGTTAACGTCAGTTTCCTGTTCTTAGCAGACTGCTGCTGGAGGCCATCTGCTTCATGGTCCAATGTGTTGTGTGTTCAGAGATGCTCTTCTGCATACCTCGATTGTAATAAGTGGTTATTTGAGCTACTCTTGCCTTTTCATCAGCTCAAACCAGTCTGGCCATTCTCCTCTGACCTCTGCCATCAACAAGGCATTTTCTCCCAGAGAACTGCCGCTCACTGGATATTTTCTCTTTTTCGGCCCATTCTCTGTAAACCCTAGATATGGTTGTGTGTGGAAAATCCCAGTACATCAGCAGTTTCTGAACTACTCAAACCAGCCTTCAATCATCTTTCTTCCCCCTTCTGATGCTTGGTTTGAACTTCAGCAGATCGTCTTGAACATGTCTACATGCCTAAATGCATTGCCACGTGATTGGCTGATTAAATATTTGCGCTAACGAGCAGTTGAACAAGTGTACCTAATGAAGTGGCCGGTGAGTGTATATATATATATATATATATATATATATTATATACACACAGTATATATAAGCGTATATGAGCTTAGCCAATGAAAAAGGACATAGGCATATTGAATACTCAAAGCAACAGTAGATGAAACGTTGAAGGTTTTGAACTGTACTACAGGAAATAAA
>OMNR01013776.1:1513-14532 GCA_900303205.1 Mora moro
GTGTGACACTAACCAGGAGCTCCACCAGGCTTTTTGTGCTGTTGTCTGGTGGGCCGCACGCTTCCGGAGGCCCCGGGTCCTGGCCCGGCGTCTCTTTGTGCGTCGCCCACGGTAACCGAAGTGCAATACTGGCAAAGCGGCTGCCCGGCGCGGGGGAGCACGTCTCTTTGGTTTGGCGATTCTGGGGCGTCGTCGTCGTCACACCGCGTCCCGTTGCTGTGTGTTCGTCTGCTGCACAATCTTTGGCCTTTTGTCCCTGTAAACGGACGGCTATTTCAATATATATATACACATACACTTTGAGAATCACCAGCCATGTCAGTGGTGTCAAGTGGTCCCCCGTATTCACACACACTCTACTGCCTCACCACACACACACACAAGAAATATATTAATTGAATACATTACATTATTATTATATTATGTTTTGCATCACAATAAACAGTGAGGCAGTGAATTCAATCAGTAGACTTGAATGGAGAACAACTGTGTATATACACACACACACACACACACCTATATACAAGGGCCTTTTGACCACTTGTGAGACATTGGCGACCCCTAGTGGGGGAATCGGGATACTGCGGTCAACAATCGACTGCTTTTTCTTTTATATACTACCCATCTCCTCACCTGATCGTTGCATAAACTCTTGCCCTTTCGCTTCTTCTTTTTATTCTTGGACTTGGCGCTTTCTTCTGCATTCGCCCAGCACTCCACACAGCTGTCCACCCCTTCCTCCTCCTCCTTAGCCGCCTCCTCCTTGTCTTCTGAACAGGGGTGGTGGTGGTGGCCATTTGGGAAATCTCCTTCACAGGGAGGGAATCAAGGACATAACCATCATTAGATCTTCCAATTAGCTGGCCTGGGGGGGAAAAAAAGGGGGACTTTGTGTGATTAAGGGTGCGCTGAACTTTTGACTCCTCCTTCGATCCTGACCTGCTTCGTCGTGGTTGAAGACCTCCTCGGTGCAGGCGACGTCCGAGCCCCCTCTGGAGCCCGTCTCGCTGCCCTCCATGCTGGAGGAGTAGCCGCAGTCACTGGCGTTGCTGTGGGGAGACAGGCCTGCGGGACACAGAGATCAGAGGCGTCATCGACCAGGGTTCACCTCGCATGAATTACAAAAGGCGCAGCGCTGTGTCAATTCGCCGTCATACTACTTGAACTAGCAGCACCTGCGTCGCTTCACTGGATTTCTCCATCAGTTTGAGTGTGTATGGAAGAGGACTTGAAACAACCAAAAATGTAGCTATGGGCCAGCTTTTCTAAGCTATTCCGTTCCTATCTCCATTTAGACAGTCCCTCGACAAAGCACAGTAGGTTGTCATACCCTTCGAGCATTTTCGTGAATGAGGATCATACTCGGGTTCAATAAGGGAGTTCTTTACCTTTGTTGCTTTGAGGCGAGTCCAGGGTTCTGTTCTCTGGACAGGTGCACGAATCACTTCCACTGCCGACAATGACCTCCACGGCGACGGCCTCCTCTTCCTCGTCCTCCTCTTCCTCGTCCTGGCTACCACACGCCTTGCAGCTGATGTCCACAGACTCCAGCGTGCACTGCACCAGTTCAGAGAGGACCAAAAAAACAACATGTTTTTGTTACAACCAGGCAGATAACCAAGCAATGTTACGGTTTCCCACTTCAGTCATTTAGCGGGCGCCTTTATCCAAAGCGACTTAAGAGTGAACAGGTGATTAAGCAGGTATGGGTTCAGCGTCTCGCTCAAGAATGCCTACAGGTAGGCCACGGACACTGGGGGGATCAAACCCAGAACCTTTTGGCTGGGAGCGGAACCTCAACCACTACCGATGTTAACAGGGTTTGAATATTTGAATGTCATCCTTGATTACGCGACAGCCCAGAAGAAGAGGAGTATATCTCTGGAGAACTTAAGTGTTGACGTGGTCCCTGCCTGGATGTGCAGTTACCTCGTCCAGGCTTTTCTCCTTGTCCTCCGCCTCTCGCTCGGACACATCAAAGGCACACTTGTTCTTGCGGCGGTTCTTCCTCTTCTGCCTCTTCTTCTCCTGCTTCAGCTCCTTGGCCCTCTCCTCCTCGGAGAGCTCCTCCACAAACTGCTCCAGTCGGCTGATCCCTTGCATCTTCTCCACGGCCATCTAGGAGGACAGAGAGAGCGGAGAGGTCAGACGATGCTAATCTGTTCAACCTTTTTTTTTTTTATGTCGCCCGCCATTGCCGTCTAGAAGAAGAAGAAGAAGGTAAGTACCTCAAAACTTTTCCGTAGCGCATCGACTCCCAAGTAGAACAGCATCTGCCAGGTCTGCTCCTCGGCCCGGAGCTTCTGCCAGATCCGGTGGAGGCGCTCGTACAGGTGAATGCCCAGGCAGGTGAGGACCTCCTCCTGCGCAACGTCCATGGTCTTGGCGTGCCTCTCTCTCCGCCTAGCGAAAACAAACATCAACCGTACACGTGAGCGCGTGACGAACAGCATGTCGGGGGAAATCCAGTAAAGTAGATCTTTCCGGCGGCCTCCGCAGCATTTTCGAGAGCTTACTCATAAACGCCCGAGAACTCGGGCTCGGCGCGGCCAAGGAGGTGGGCGATGAAGTCGGTCTCGCAGCAGACGTGGACGTGGCGCTCGTGGGGGCAGCAGCAGAGACCCTCGTACAGGGCGGCACAGTAGCCCTTCTCCTTAGTGCAGTCCAGCTCCCCCACCAGGATGTTGTACGCCCGCAGCACCTTGTTCTTACAGTCAGTGCAGAACCTGCGGACAGAGGTTTTAAGTTTAAAACCCAGACACTTGGCGCGAAACAGTGGCGGGGATGGAGGGGACGGCGGGGACGGCGAGGCCGGCGTTACCTGTGTTTGCGTAGGTACGTCTCTAGTGTCTCTAGAAGGCAGGCACTGTCGATGAGAACCACCTCGTCCCTGCACTCCTGGGACATCAGCTCCCACACGTCCATCCAGCTTCCCCTGCGAGATAAAGTCACAGCACTTACCACCCTGCCGACATCAGAAAGCTTGGAAACCCCTACGTATGACTGTATAACTTATAGGCCCAATCCCATTTCTGATTTTTACCCCTACCCATCTTTTCCGAGCGGTTGTTTGTTGTTCTTTTAGTGGTTGAAATCTTCCACTATGAAATGGGACAACTGATTACCCAGTCATCGCCGATGGCATTTACGTAAACAGAGTTTGTTGCCGGACATTCCTAATCTAATATGCCGTCTTCAGCTGTGGTGATTTCTCTTGCGTGGGCTATAGGCATCCTTTTGCGGCTGTCAGCAGCAAAACGAGAGAAATGTCACTACGGTGACCAGGTGTCCTGGTTTGTCTCGGTTTCAACCTGGGTTTCCCCGAGTCCCGACAAATATCTGTAAAACACTAAAATGTCCCAGTTTTCAAATTGTCCAGATTTTCACCAAATTAAAATAATAATAATATTATTATACTTGTTTTATTAGTGATGTGATGCGGTCAACGGTCATGTTATGCTTGTTATAACGAAAAGGTCTAGTACATTGAAACGACATTAAACTAAGATAATACGATGGTAAAAATTGTTTAATCTATATTAACGATGACGCGGTTTTCTTTTGTTGCTTGTGCACCGTTGGCCACCATCTTGCCGATGATTCGCAAGGCATTCGGGAGAGCTTCACAACACTCGGTTTTGAGTGTGCCGCTGAAGAACCTGTTTGGAGGGCCACGTACCCCTTCCACTTCGCCCCACCCCTCTATCCCAACAAGAATCGGGACACCTTACCCCTACGTGTGAACCAAGCGCAACACGGAGGGGTAGGGCTAAGTGGTAGGGGCAAGGGGTGCATTGGGATTGGGCCATATACTTTGGCACTTCAGCCATTCAAGCTCAGTCTAAACACTCTGATCTGAATGAACGTTATTATAGTTAGTTAGTAGAGTTCCAAGTCTGAATGAATGTAGCTTATTGACAAAAAATAAAAAAGGATTGAGGAGATTGAAGAAAGGACTCTGATGGGAAGCTGAATCTGTTTGGAGGCACAGGCCCTTGCTGCCTACCTGCAGGGTAACTGAAACGGTCCAAAGGAAAAGTGAATCCTACAGCTGCCATCTGCCACGCCTCTGCCTGTGTTTGTCCCTAAACCTATCACTGTCTCTGTCGGCGTTTCCCCTTCACTAAACAACACAGAACACAACTCAAGACACAGCACAGCACACTCAGGCTGCGCTAGAGGTCAGGCAATGTGTGAATTGAAATGCTCTGTGCTTCTGCACAATCAACCCATCAGCATTGTATTGACCGAGAGCTGAAACTGAAGTTACATTGAAAAGGAGCGAGGGAGAAAGAGAGAGGGAAACACATGTACTCACCCCAACGGCTTGGGTTTGTGGGTGTCTAAGGAGTGCAACTGACATCGTTTGTTCTTTTTGCTTTTGGGAATGGCATCGATCATGTCGTTCAACTTTGACCTATAGAAAAGACAAAGTGAAATTCAGCATTGTCATGCGGATTCCAATAACGCGTATTCCCCAAGTAAGTTGAAGAATTGTAATAGAGATTCTAATATCCAGCATTCCAAAACTGTTGAAAGAAATGGCACAAAAAACACAAAAAAAACACCCACCAGCACTCGAAATACAATACATGTTCAGAAGTCTCACCCGTGGACGTAGAAAAGTGTGTAGAGCTTCTTGGCGTCGGCCAGGCAGGCCTTGGTGACAGAGAGCATGGCGGTGGTCTTCACAGTGAGGGGCTCCAGGGCCGGGTTCCCAGACTCCACCAGCTGGGAGAAGAGGCGCTCCACGCTGCGTCGGCAGCCCACACAGGGCACCAGCTGGGCCAGCGTGCTGAACACCTCCCTGGACGTCACCATCATGGCTGTGTTCAGGTCCTGCTGCTTCAACTTGGAGTGATACTGGAACACAAGTCACGCCGTTTACTACCAGTCTAGTTAATTTAGCAGACGCTTTGTCAAACAGAAGATGGAAAGACGGATACAGGTTAAAAATGAGCAGGTGGGAGTGTTGGGCATCTTGCTCAAGGAGGCCTTCGAGTAAACAGTGGACATTAGGCATTGACACATGCCAGTTGACAAATTACTTCTTTCCAAAATAAATTCTAATTGACTGGTGTGACAAAATGACAACCATCTGTAATTCACAGCATTGTTTCTGTTGTACAAACACCAAGTCGCCTGCAGCTGGCTGTATCACAATGACTTTCACGGTTGTTATATTTCAAGTTATATCCAAGGTTAAAATCATGAATACACAAGTTTTGTGGCACCGTCAAGTCATGGTTTTCATTTTACCCTCTTCTGAACCGGCTGGGGTTACATTAAAACTAATCACCTCGGCAAACTGTTTCCATCGGGAAGTGTTGACGTGCTGGCTGTCAAGGTTCATGACATAATCAGAAAATTCCATCACCATCTGCAAATAAAACAAAAACACTTGTTTGTTGCATTCTTTTATATTAAGTCACAAGGTCTTCAATCATTGTGTTTAACGACGGGGTGGAGATGAGAATAAGCTGCAAACCGATACTACCTGCATCAATGCTATACCGATGATAGTCCCAAAAACACTCTTTATCAGGTATACTGCAGAACAATGTACAGAATTCATTCTTGCATTTTGTGTGAAAAGTGGTGTAAAAAACTGAGACAATAACTTGAGAATTCCTTTGTGACACTGCTTCTGGAAAACCAATAGGCCAAACTAAGCTATTGGTGCTATGATTGTGTGTTGTATTAGGAGGAGGGATGTTGACATTGTCGTACAAGTGACAGTAGTGGATCATGGTTTGTTTTATAGAAGAATACTGAGATATTGGATGTTCAAAGCCTGACTAAAAGACATGACTATCTCTATATTGAATGCTAATGTCTATTAACAATTGATTCAAAGGTTTACCAATTGTTATACATTCACAAGTGACTTGCTCAATAAACAGGTGCATCCTGAGATCAAATAGGAAAACCTGCAGTTCATACTTACTAAATAGTAGTCATACTGAGAGGACTGTGTTAGCTGTGCTAAGCCGTAACTTAATTCCTCCTATTGGTCATCACTACACTGAGAAAATCCAATTGGTATGCTAATACCCCTTTCAATGTGGGCCTAGTTACCGGGGCTAATTCTCGTATGAATCATGGCATGCTCGAGTTGACATGCACACCAGACAAATAAACACAAAGGTACATCTTACCGTGAGGGTGTCGTCAATGTAGAGGGGAATCTGTCTGGCAAGGAATGGGAAGTCTTCCTCGCCGTCCCTGCAAATCGCAACTAGACGCGCCATGTTTCGTAGCTCTCCAAGTGCAGCACCGTCTGTATATTTCACACAGGGACCCAACCACGTCAAGCTAATGCTAATTGCATACAGGTCAATTTAAGTTAGCTACACGGTAACATTGGCTGGTAAAACTTAAAGAAAGACGTGACGGTGGCGTGACAGGGCGCACACTGTGCGTGCGCGACAATCACGCAACTTTAACGTTAACTAAATCATTGACAGTCGTTGCGCTAGTTTGCCTTGACCCATTTAGCTTGTTAGCATCCAAGCTAAGGAAACAATATCTTAAAAGACAACTGGGGTGAGATGCAACAACATCCACAACACATTGCGTTAACCATACTCCATTTCACCAGGGGGATCACACCAAGATGACCCTTAATCAACCGATATTCCGACTCCTTACACCTACAAAATAATTACCGACTGGATTGATTTCCCCAACCACTTTCTGACGTTGACAGTTAAACCCAATGTTTGCCCTGTCAGCTAACAAAAGTTGACCAGGCATCGCCCTCTGGTCCGGTTCGTTCATCAGCGACCGTCAACCACGTCCAACTTCAGTGACAGATAGACGATAAGGTTAATATAAAGTTAGCCGGAGCTGATTGGCCAGTGGACGGGTACCACCTCACCTTTACTCGGTCTCTACGATCATGATCTCAAAAACAACATATATATATATATATATTTGTTTTTTTAATCCAAATGAATACACAAAGCATTGGCATTCGTGTACATGGCCAAATGGCGGTTATACATATCTCACTCACCCGGTTCCGACTATTCCTTCTTTTTTTTTTTAAACAAAACAAAAAACCAGTTGGATAGGGTGCTTACGGCGGCGGAGGCTTCATCACGGTTTGACCTTTACCCTCCGCACGTAGAGCGAGACGTACATGTCGTTACGCTCCGTGACGCGCCTCCGCACGGGCGCTAGGGGGAGCCTGCGGGCGTTTCACGTTCACGTGAAGTATATTCATTCATATTCTAATGTGGTGCGTGTGTGTTTGTGAGGAATACATATCGTTTTTTATTTTGTCTAAAACTGAAAAGTTCTTGTAATGACATTCCCGTTATCACGGGCAGGCTTGCCATTTTTCAGTGAGTATAGTATATAGTACATATTGTCAAATAGCAAATGCATGGTAAAACGTCATTATAAATAAATACAGCATCTCTAAATATACATTTCAACAAGTTTATTTACTGTTCATTCAACAGAATGCATAATCCCAATCGATTTCAAGTTGCTTCATGCCATAAAGCTTTACCGACATTTATGATTTCCAAAACATTTTACAGAATGTAAACTGTGATTATCCAGTGCAAATCCAGTTACAATATGTTCTTATTTTATAAAAGTGAATCTTCAATGAACATGCAATATTTTCCCTTTGATGATATATTTACATATATACACGCACAGGTGATGAATTAATGTTTTGTTACATAATTTACTTAATTTTACAAAAAGCATGCATAGTAGCAATAATAGTATTGCAGCCCTACTCACATATTTTGGTTCAGCAAAGTTTAAAAAGCACCAAAGGAAAATCACCAGAATTTTACAGTTATTTTACACAGATGTAGAATATGTACAGCACCACAGTTAATAAACATGTAGGACAGCAATACAGACACAGAGACATAGTCACTGGTGCTAAATGTGTCCACCAAAATGTTAGTCAAGCCGGTCGTTACATTTGCTAGCAAGAAAAACAACAACTGATTCCTGTTAATCGCCTGAAAGAGACAAAATCTGTCCAGACTGCTCCTCTTTCTCTCTGCAACTGAATCTTTGTCTTTCTCCTGTGGGTTCCAAGAGGACGGCACAAAGTAACAGTGCGATTTCCTCTGAAGCATAAGTAATATCATATCACCGATGCCGAGGCACGCCAGGAAAAATGTACACTGAGCGACAGTCCAGAGGCAGAAAGACAAGTTTGCCAACCGCCGGGACACTGGCTCAACGGTCGCCTGGCAGAGGAACAAACCGCCGTACAGCACGGCGCTTCCCAACAGGAAGTTACCGATCACTCTGAAATAATCCCTCACCAGGGTCCTCGGCTTCATGAGATAGAGTCCGATCTGAACTCCCGCCATATATATCGCAATGTAGCCCATAACAGAGAACAGGCCCTCCTTGTTGGCGTGCAAAAAGTCAATGGTCCTGTCATTGTTGTGGATCAGAAAAGATTTCAGACCTGTGGTCTCAAGAGCCAACTGGTAGAGACCACCGAGCAGGACTGCAAAGATCCATGAGTGACGGGCTGGAAAGAGAGCCAAGAGCAAGGATGCCACAACTCTAACTACGGCTAAGGTGAAGAAAAAATTCCAATGAACCCCATACTCTGTGACATGCTCATGGTAGCCAGTCATTTTGAGACTTGCTAGTCTTCCCAAACCAAGGACTATGAGGGGCCAGACAGTCATTAACTGCTTGGCGATGTGATTCATCTTTGATCCAATTATAGTTTTCCCCCGTGCCTCTGGAGAAACAAGGGCATTCGCAAAAATGTATGCCCCAACGCCAAAGTCCATGACCCCTGTCCCATAGATTTCAGTTTTAGCATATCGCCTTGGGAATACATTAAAATCTACAGCTAAAATGCTAATAGCAGTTTTAACATTCACAAGAACTCTAAAAACAGTTACCATGGGAACCCGGCTGGATTGAACATGACTCTGGAGAAAGCTCTTGGTGGTTACGGTTTGTGGATGTATGGCAGCACGATTACCCTTGGCATAATAGACATAGCACTGGACAGCCATTGATACCAAAGCTAAACCCATGATGACCCAATGAAGAATGTCACTTAACATGGTGCATGACAGGACAAGTGGGGCTATAATCATGGAAAAGTCTATAAAGAAGTGAGAAATCCATGGAAACGGTAAGGGGATAGTTCCTTTCCCCATATAATACAAAATCCAGACAAGTCCTCTATTGATAAAGCACAAGGGGGCAAGAAATGAGCCCAATGCCACTTCTCCCAGACTGGTCCCGTTGAGGTTGCTAACAAACGCCTCCTTCAGTTCCCGTTGAGACATCGCCTGAAACAATTAATGATTGAATTAATGATGAACAGATTATCTGTATTTAGGTGTATCTGTATGATATTACGGCACAATTCTAGTGATGTTTATGCAAATCAATTTGGTAAGATGCCCTCCACTTGTGAATTATGGTGCTCGGTCACAATGAATACATTTTCCCCAAATCCGAAACTGAGGTGTACCAATTCTAATCTTAAATTGATACAATTTTGCTACAGAGCAACAATCAACATTTTCATATTTTACCAAAGTGATGTAGCAGCAGTCGTGGTCCCTTCTGACACATACTATTGACTGTGAGAACAAGAGTAGCTAACAACACGTTAGAAAAGTAGACGATAAATTACGGTGGTGCAAATACTTACGATATGAAATTGTATGTGAAATCGACCCAGTTAATTGAAAGTAGCGTCTTTGGACGCACTAAATATCCGAGACATAAAGTTGATATCACTAAAATGATGTGGAGCGCACTTCCGGAGTCCCTGAATCTGGTCCGGAGGTGCGTTCACTGACACTCGGACACGTGAGCGCTCACATGCAGTACATGAAGTTGATTATATACACAAATCGCATAATTATATCATAAATACAATCCAATCCAATACTAAAATTCTCAGAAATCGTTAAATCTATCGTAGCGTACTACCTTGCGCATTCATTAGCATTTTGAAGTAGCTACAAATAAAGACCTTCGTCGTATTACTCAAAACAGGGAATTTTACAGAACTACGCCGGGCTCTCGCCTCTAGTGTGGGCGTGGCGTAAAACGTCACGAAGAGGGCGGGAAGCAGGTATGAAATAGTTACAGTGCGTGCGTGTGTGTGTGCGTGCGTGTGTGTGTGTATGGGGTTTGTCCTTGTGGATTTTATGACAGTACTTTGGGCATTTTCTGTTTAAGGGCGGAATAGTTATCTGCGGTGTATGGACGTCTGTCTTCGTGGAAACCACGGATTGTTTTTTTTAATGTATTTCCTGAGAGAGTTGAGGAAGCACACAGGAAAGACTTCCCAACACCGAAATCCATGAATTCTGAGGAGAGCAAAAGTGGAGTGACAAATGGACTTGGGTCGTTTAAAAAGGTACATGTTTGACAGGCTGTGGCCAACATATTGATGACATTAATGAGAATTGTGTAGTTGGCTGAATAATGGGCTCGCATGTCACACAACTTTGACGGGTGTGAAACGTTACGATGTTTAACATTTCACCAGATAACTTCAGCTCAAAGTTAACTTGAGGGTAACCGTCTCTTGTGCTAACATTAGCACGTCTTGCCCCTTAGGTTAGCATTGTCTCGCGGTTTATTCCATCTCATCACTGATAAGATGTGTAAACTGTCACCCGGACGGTCTAAACGGCTACATCTTGTTGCATGATTCCTCTTCATAATGTTAAAGTATCACAGTGTTGCTCTTGTCTGATGCTGATCTTGATGGGGCTAGCTGAAGTAGTTGGCTGCCCCAACTATTTAATGTGATTGCTGACTGTTGACAGTACCCGGACTAGTCGTGTTGGCAGGACAATTGGTCAGGTCTCCTTAATCCCTAGCTCAGTCACACGGGATTATTTAATTACAATTTATTTAAATTGTTAAAAAGTTGTTAAAAACAAACATTAGTGTTTTCATTTCATATGCTGAGAATCCTAGACAGGATTGATTATATTCCTTCTTCTTTGTGAGATCTTCTTTCAGTCTAGATGTTGTGATTCTGCACTGGCATGTCATATGTTGGATTAATTAATTTACAGAATGATTCCATTTTATTGTACTCCCTTGTTCATTCAAAGCATCAATGATATAAATACATACTAAGTCATATGTTAATCTATATATTAGGTACCACGTTACACTTGTTCCTACGGTCAGTTCCCCATTTCTCTCCTCAATATTCTCGTTTGTTTGTTTGTTTGTTTGTTTGTTTGTAGGTGAAAAGAGTCCGTAAGGAAGTCGCTTCTCACCCTCCCTCTCTAAATGATTCCCTGGAGGGAGACCTCCGGGCCTTCCTCATTGACGAAGACCAGCTCCACACTTATGATGACCTCACCAAAGTCAACCCAGTAACTCCTACCACAGGTAAGCAATGCAGTGACCATGGCCATGAAGATGGCTACAGATACAGGTGTGGATGCTAACTCCAATGTCTGCAGACGTCCTGTAGGCATCCCTGAGCAAGATGCTTAACCCCTACCGGCTCATTGAAAAAAATGTCCAAAGCAGCATGTCAGTTGCTTTGGATAAATGCATCTGCTAAATGACTAAATAGTGATGACATACATTGAAGATTAATGTAAAAATCATCACATTCTGATTCAGTGGTCTTTACACTGTCAATGTAGTATGAGCACAGCATTCATTGACTCCCAACGGAAAGTACTGGGTTCGATTGGGAACTCAATCAACAAGGAATGGAAGTCTCTATAACACTAACTAAACAGCTGTATGTGTACAGTAGCGTGCATGTGAAGTCTCTATCACACTGTAGCTAAACAGCTGTACGTACTGTATGTTAAGCTACTCTATTTGGTGCTCTACAAATAGCTGCTCTCCCTCGCTACTTCCTATCTGCTCTACAAATATGTGCTCTCCCTCGCTACTTCCTCAGACACCTTTATTGTGCATGTTAAAGCACTTTGTTCGCTTTTTAAAGGTGCTCTACAAATATCATTCATTCTTATTCACTGCTGTTGAGGCAGAGACTGCAGTGCAATGGAAAAGTGCCGTAACATATTTCTGAGCCGTGAATTTAACCTCACGTCACCTTGATGTGCTCCGGGAGCCGTGTATTTACCCATGGTCAGATAAAAAACCTGCAGGCACAACAACCACGGCATTAACGCATGAATAACTACAGCTCCAATGGCGTCACGTCTCAGACGATCTGCCTGTCAAAATGTCAACATTCACACAACAACAGATTTAGATTTAGAAGTTGCTTTATTAGCTGATTTTGAGCTACAATTTTGCCAATCCACCTGAGACGGTGTGTTTTATTAACAAGTGTCAAATGTATCTGGGACGGTCGTCCTGGTGCGCTTAAGGGCATCAGTGGCATAGCATGCTCAACTCTCATCAGGGTATATTTTCGCCTTCCACTGTTCATGAAAGAATCGTGAAATGTTATGGCCATAAATCAAGGACGTTGCTTGGAACCCCTTGTTTTAAACTAAATAGTATTTATTTAGTCATTTAGCAGATGCCTAATCCAAAGCGAGGTTGGTCTTGCTCAGGGATGCGTAGTATGTAGTAGACTGTGGACACCTTTTGCCTGGGAGTCAGACACCCTATCCACTGGCTCTCTGTTGTCATTCTTAGCAATCCTTACTCCCGTTTACACTTGACCTGACATGCCAAATATGTTGCTACCGAGTCCTGCTGGGCTGAATTGGGTGGAAATGAAACTCCTCTGGAAAGTTTCAGTGTGAATGTGTCTTACCAAAGGCAAAGTGTATGTACTCCTTAAGCTTCCTAGCACACGATGTTCATCGCTTAAGAAACGTTGAGTTTTTGTACATCTGTGCACTCCCAATCGTGTAATCTTAACAATCACCCACACGTTGTGTTTCTATTTCAGTGCTGAAATGCCTGCAGGCCAGGTACCGTGCCCAGGTGTTTTACACCCACGCAGGCTGCACCCTGGTAGCTCTCAACCCCTTCCAGCCCATCCCCGACCTCTACACCCTGGATGTGATGAGGGAGTACCACAGCGCTCC
>OMNR01013780.1:2039-19093 GCA_900303205.1 Mora moro
AAAACTGTTGTGTATTTTGCCTCTTTTTATTTAAGCAATTGTGATGTAATAGGTTTTAGATCTAAGGTCTGTTATTGCAATACTTTTACAGAAAATAATGGGAAAAATTTTAAAAATGTTGCTCAAAGTGCTGTTGTAGTCAAAGATTTTATGCTTGTACTTATGCTGTAGTCAAACTGCAGCGTAATGAATAAAACTTTAAAAGTGATTACTCTGCTGGTTTCCCATGTTTCACCAAGTAATTACTCCAAGAGGGGTTTGTTTCCAGTATGAGGAGACCGGGGCTCTGCTCCGTCTCCCTGCCTCAACACGGTCCGGGGACACGGGGTGGGTCATCGCGTCAGCCCTCAGGGGCTTACAGTTACAAACAACCTGACCGAGCTAAAGAAGTGCCCTGTTCAACAGGACCAGGATACCATGTCCCAGTCAGGTCTGGTCTAGTCAAGATGCATTCCGAATATAATTAAATTCTCAAATCATATTGTGGGGTTTTATGTGTATATTGAAAGACCCATCTGGTCAAAACACTGTGACGAAGCAAGGTAACAAAACAAACCGTTGCAGCGGTCAGAAGGGTGGACGGTGACACATCGTCCGTGTCCTCTGTGTGAACTTCCGTCAAGATGTTGTTTTTTTCTGTTTGCGTTTTTCCTGCTCTGCCTGGGCCAGGGTGAGGCTGCGAGCTGAAAGAGGAAACCACTCCAGTCCATAAGATGAAATGTCATGCATTCCTTTTTATTACTTAACCAAGCAAACGAGAGATAAGACAACCTTTGTAACGGGTGAGGGGTCAGAAAAAAACAGAACAATTTCAAGGAATTTCTGTTTTTCTTTCCGTAAAAAGGAGAGAGCAGGAGAAGCAGACAAAGGGGAGCGAAAATCCAGCAAAATGATTTTTAGAATACAAATCATGTCCTATCCTCAGTGTCATACCCCCCGAGGGAGAACAGACAGGTGTGTGTGTGTGTGTGTGTGTGTGTGTGTGTGTGTGTGTGTGTTTCAAGACTAGATAATACATCTGGCACCTGGTTTGCTCCAACTGTATAAACAGTTGTTCATTATTTTGGACAGTAGAGGTCATTGTAACTCATATTCCTACGACTCCTATTTCCATCAAGTCAGTTGAGACCAGACCAAACCCAAAATCTCCAATCCAATCCAATGGCTTTGTTGCATAGTTTAAATTATTTCCATCATCTCTAAAAGCAATATTTCACCCATTTCACATATTTTGCTAAAAATCCACTTATCCAGCATCAAATATGAGCAAAAAGTGAATTTCTGACATGTCCCTTTGTGAAGTTTGGCCCGTTTCCACCTCTACGGTTTGGCCCTCCGTCCACTTTCATGGAACGAAAAACACGTTGCAAGGTCAAATTGTCCAATTATTGTTCATATTATGATATGCATATTCATATGATATAGTTGTGGTCTGTGCTTTGTTCTGTAGGCCTATTTCCGTTGTTAGTTTTTATACGCAAACAGACCGGCCTTCTAACAGCAAGTACTTCACACACATGCACCAGGAAGCCTCATTAGTCTCCTCGTTTATCTTCTCGTTGGTCTTCTCATCGGTCTCCTCATTTATCTTCTCACTGGTCTCCTCGTTTATCTTCTCGTTGGTCTCCCTGTTTATCTTCTCATTGGTCTCCTCATTTATCTTCTCATTGGTCTCGTTTATATTCTCGTTGGTCTCCCTGTTTATCTTCTCATTGGTCACACCTCCGCAGCAGGCTGGTGTCTGTCGGAAACAATCACTAACTGGGAGTTTTTTTGAACATGAAGAGGAAAGCGAACATGTTTATTCGAAGCAGAGAACCGAAGAGCAGCCGCTTGGAGCTCCGGGGGCCGATGGGCCCGCTGGTCAGTCAAACACTTCCTGCTGGAAAGCTGTTTTATGGAAACAATGGAAAAACAAACTTAGAAATGTTTAAAAGTTAGATCTTTCGATGTGTGCAGGGTTTAAACCATAGACTGTATAGGTTTAAACCTGCTATGGATGGTCAAACTAAGCTGAGGGCCCCAGCAGTTTGAAAACCGACTGTATTTGAGGAAGATGTATTCCGCTAATCCTACTATCTGCACAAACTCCTTTTCTAACTACTACAAAATCTATCTGCTACTACAGTTTCACTGCAGGTGATTTTATTTAAAGGCAGGGCGTAATGATTTTATTGAATTCATGTCATTAGTGAAACATTCTCAATCATCTTTTTTAATTTGTATTTCTATTAGCACAGTTTGACTCAGTACAGCTATACAGGATTTCCGAGACAAGAGACTATTCAGCCAGCAAACAGACTTTCCGGACAAATGAAATGAGCCATGTCGCCTAACTGTTGTCTAAAGGTTTACAAGTTTTCATCCCAACACAACCTTGTTAAACGGTATGTTTCATCTTTACCCACAGAAACACTTTCTAAAAAAAGAAACTCTTATGCACAATTTTCATTCAATACATACCAGATACAGACAATGCAATATATTAGCTGTGGCTATCTGATTAAAAAATACATTAGAAAACTTAATTTCTGTTATTAAAAAACAAAGACACCAGGAGATGTGCAGCCTTCAGAAGGCTCTGACTTGTACACATGAAGGACACTCATTGAAGGACACTCATTTTAGGCTTTATTTGATTTCCACCTAAATCATATTTTCCACATAGCTGTAAGAGAACGGCTTTTTATGCATAGCAACCCAAAACTTCTGGTATGGAAAAGTGCTATTTTCCAACTTAAACAGCGAGTTCTGGGCCAATGATAATTGACTTGTTCTTAAGAGGGTGCATCGTGAGCCGAGGACAACTAGAGCAAGCAGACAGTTGGTGAAAGGTTTAAGGACGACTGTAGTGCAAATCTCTTGGGAACAGGACTGGATAGTGCTGTTTATAAACTGACAAAGTGAAACAAAACGACCAATCCTCAAGCTTTGATTGGCTCGGACCGGTCCACTTAAATCAGAGCCACCGTCCATTCACACCAGTCCCTAGTCTGCTTTCTTCCTGAAGAAAGTTTTGTCTTTGGTCTCTTGCAGTTTCTCAGAGAACTTGTCCTTGGTCTCCTCCATCCTCTCGGAGAGCCGCTCCTTGGTCTCCTCCATCCTCCCGGAGAGCCGCTCCTTGGTCTCCTCCATCCTCCCGGAGAGCCGCTCCTTGGTCTCCTCCATCCTCTCGGAGAGCCGCTCCTTGGTCTCCTCCATCTTCTCCGTGAGCCGCTCCTTGGTCTCCTCCATCTTGTCCTGGATGTAGTCCTTGACGGGCGGCGGGGTGGAGAAGTACCCGTGTCTGCGGAGATACTGCACTGAGAAGGACGTGCCGCCCAGGGTGACGGTGTATCTGGCTGGGGTCGAAATCTACAGGGAGGGAGGAAGGGAGTGAAGGAAGGAGGGTTAGGGCAGTCAACCAAACACTCAGTGGTTAAACTCACTCATCTGCGATAGTTCCCATTCATTTACGCATATCGAAAGTCAGATTTAATCTGCATTTTATATGTGCATATATTTATGTGCGTTATACCCACACCGGAGCTCGGCTGACCATGCAGTTTTTGACCTGCTTTTTACAGTTGTAGAGCTAGCAAGATACACTTGTAAGCAGCGATTTTACCTAATGTTATATTAATTGCGGACATTTTGAAATATGACGTATCCAGTTGAATTGTGTTTTAGTTAGGGGCAGGGCACTTTGTAATTCACCGATTGTGTAGAAATATTGACAAAACGATGGCTCTATAGAGAGGAGTGCTGCCCGCCTCCTGGGCAGGTAGACACCGCTAGACACACGGGACTCATACCGGTGATCAGTCTTTAGCTCACCGTGTCGCATCACTGGTTCAGAGCGTGAATATCTGTTGAATATCATGCATGACTGCGCAATGGCAAAGGCTTTTGACTACTTAAATAGTCAAAAAAATCTATATGTGGCGGTCAATGTTGATATTGTGGCAGGCCGCCACAAATGTACGGGAAGACGGTATTCATGAGATGGGACTTACTTTGTACATGGCATATGCAGTGAGGGCGTAGCCGCTTGAAGAGTCTCCCAAGAGGCCAACTATTGAGTCAGGCAAACCGATGAACTCCAGGAATGGCCCGACATTCGCACCTCTGGAAAAACACAAACATGCTGCTCATCAAAAAGATAAACGATGTGTTTCTGTATGCCAGCAACAGATTTATGATCCTCATGTCTATGATGAGCATAATTATTCAGACCGATGAAAGGGCCACGAACTCGAGTCTCGAATGAGACTACACATGGTCGTGACATCAAATACGTGTCAAACGTGTTGCCTTTTATCCAAGTGACTAAATAAGAACGTACTTCATGGCGGCGTAGTAGAAGGTTCCAAACCAGACAGAGGAGGTGACCAGGTGCACAGGGATCATCACCTTCCCGTACTGCTTGAACATCTTCTTGAACCTCTGGAAGAGGCCGATAGACTTGTCCTGCAGCGGGTCTATGTCTGGGCTTTCTTCTCCCGCTGCGGTGGAGCCCGCGCTGCTGGAGTCCCCCGTGAGGACTTCATGAGGAGGCTTCTCCTGGACGTGAGGAGCGGGAGGAGGAGGAGGCGGGGGTTCCCTCTCGCCGGGCTGTTGTTTGGGTCGCTGCGCGGCGAGGCTCGGAGCAGAGACGGACAGCCGGCGATGCCAGCCTGCCGTGGGTGGCGGCGAGAGGAGCACGCAGCAGTACAGCGGGGACGCACGTTCGGACACGCCGCGGATTGCAGCCACCTGCCGCAAGGCCTTATGGGAAAGGACGCGTTGCATCATCCTCTACGTCTCCTCTCACACCTCCCCTGAAACAAGCAAGACAAAATGCGTGTCCATTTACAGCATTAGGTCCATATACATTCTCCTCTTGTTGTGTATGTTGCCAAGAATCCTCTTATTTTCAAAGTGTCAATGATCCTGCCACCAAACTCCACATAAACACAAGGATTTCTACTACATTTGTATATTCTGGGGTGAAGGACCATCAGAACATCCGAAACATGATGGTTGTGTTTTCAGCCATCTACCCCAATGCAAAAATGTGTGACAAGATCTCTAGGCTATACATGTCTACATCATATCCATATTAACAGGTTCTTCTAACATATCAGGTTCTTCTATATCAGTAAGCACATCTCCATATTAACCAATCAGGTTCTTCTATATCAGTAAGTACATGTCCATACATCCAACTACATTGAGCATACATGGCGAAGAAAATGTTATGCTTGTTCTTCTAACATAACAAACCAGACGTGAGTTTAACTGGCTTTTTAGGGCTACACTGCCAAACTGACACATCCACCCAACCTAACATTTTGAGATGAGAGAAGGATTCCGTCTGGAGGGTTTCTATTGAGCCCTGATGCTCATGGAGATGCCTTCAATAGTATTGTAATAAATAAAGCAGGAAATGCAACCAATGGACCTTTAACGTAAGGGCGACAACATGGGACCCTAACGTTGAGACAGATGCAGGACACCAGAGCCAGTGTGGGGTCTCTGGACTACAGGCCGTCCGTCCTGGTTGAGAACTGAGGAACCTCTTGACCTTCTGGATACCAGCCCACCACCATCTGATTTCATTATATTATATTATATTATATATTATAGTATTGTATTATTCTATTCTAGACACCAGCCCACCACCCTCTGCCTTCATGATTATGTCATTTTATTATGATTATACTATGATTATATTCTAGATAGAGTTCATGAGGCTGGCAATTGGACCTGAACGTAGGCCTATCTTTGCGGTATAACTGTTGAGTTTTGAGGAGCGTTTAGCGTCAGCGGTGCGGAACGGCGGAGCCACCTAGCGACACATTAGCCGCTAGCTGCTGCAGCTAACAGTGTCTCCGGGCTAGTTAGCTGACGTGGGACGGGACGACACCAGGAGCACCACGTCCTCCAGGGGTTACGTCCCATTCTGGGCCGTGGGGAGAGCCTTGTAGCAGTGAGACCCCGTCCGGAGGATGAGGCCTGTGGGTGACCTGCTGCCCACAGAGGCTGTTGGACTACAGACAGCCACATGACGCTAGCCTCTGCGTGCTAAGCTAAGCTAGGTCCATGAGTTAGCCTGCTATTATTCTTATTATTCTTATTATTATTATTATTATGAATCACACGACCAGTCCCATACCTCTGATATGTGCACCGATGTGATGTCAACGGCCTCCCGGAGTCCCGACAGCCTTTCAGCCTCCGAGGTGTCTCTCAAGGACCTTCTGGCGTCCGCATGGCTGGGCCGCGGTGCACCATGGGATATATAGTGCCGCCGGGGGCCCTGCGACACCGCCGCGTGCCGGAAATACAACTTAATAAGTTCAACTTAATAACAACTAATAGCCTGCCTGTTGAGAACAATATCTTCCAGGCTTTTCAATTGTTGACGCTGTCTTTTAGGTTTTAATACAATATTTGGTTTTTTGTTTTTTTTTGCAAACACGGCCGGTTGTACAACGGCACAGCGTCACGATTGACACAATGTTGTTGTTGTAATTGTTGTTGTGATTGTTGTTGTGATTCAACACACTTGCCAGCAGAGGCCAGACTCACCCAGTCTCTCAGTAGTAGGTGCTAGTCCTGGGTTGGGGGTCTCATAATGCTTATAGATAAAGACCTCATACCTCAGCATGTGTGAGACCATCAGTGACTATGACATTCTCACTTGAAAGATGGATCATGTACATACAATATAACAAAACATTAAAGCACATACTAGTTTTAGAAAAAAATACTTGAAAAGCGTGCACTTGTAGGCTATAGCTATTGTGAAGCCTGCATATTGTTGTAAGGTTGTACACCACCAACAACACACCAGGATACCAACATCTCTGTATGCATATTGTTTTCACAGAAAACCTTTCCCAGTACTAGTCCACCATCTGCAATGAAAATATACCAGATTAGATAGTATCACAGTATAACCAGTTCATGTCAACTGTTTACGTACTACTACACTACTAATAATAATAATAATAGTTTGTAATATTTGTTTTATCCAGTGTCATATAGCACATTTGTGTGCATATGGGTCTGAATGACAACATTTATAATTCATATTAAAACAAATGTATTTTATGGAAAAGTCACGTGTTAAGTTAGAAGATAACATAGAGAGATAACGAGAGAACACAGTGTCGGTGTGTGTCATGAGTCATATATTGATCAGAAGGCTCCAAGGCTTCCATATGCAGTCCCCTTCTCGTCTCTCCCTCGTCTTCCTCCGCATCACGGAAGTGTTCTTCACTCACGTCTAATCCCAGAGACGAGCTCACAACCTTCAAGTCTGTTGAATCACACTGTCGCTGACTGGGTCACAAGAGTCAGCCCACACAGCTGTGTTCTTAGTAAAGCATAATTCATCGAAAATGTGGTCACAAATGGAGAAACAAAATAACCTTTTAATCTGTTTTGTGCACTCATATGCTACTCCTAGCTTACCATTGTGTCATAGTGAATCAAATAACTATATATATATATATATATATATATATACTGTGTGTGTGTGTGTGTATATATATATGTATATGTGTGTGTGTATATATATATATATATATGTGTATATATATATATATGTATATATATTCTAGTCACATACACCTCGAAAAGCTCTTTACATTAAGTTGGTTTCATTGGCTTATTCAATAACATGGCATTTCTTCACCAGGAAGTAGAGGGATTGAACCAGCAAAGCGACTCAACTTCCTAGAAAATCCCATCTTAGTGTACAGACGCATGGTTCCGGTGCTGGAATCTACCGACTAATCAACTACAACTTCCCTCAGCGCTTCCAGTTACTGCAATCATCCTCATATGGACCTTGTATGTGTGTGTGATGTTATGGGAACACACACACACACAAGTATACGGCGAAAACAATAGCACCAGCGACTATGTTTTGGTCTTCCAGAGAGAAGCCTTTACTGATTTAAGCTGCTATAGGAGCATGCTGCTATAAGCAAGTTAATTGCAAGTAAAAACATAAAAAAACATTGAGTGAAGTTTCCTTTATGGTCTGAACACACACACACACACACACACCAGCTAATTGGGAAACTTTCCCCAGATTGTCTTCTATTGTGAGTCATCACTGAGAGATGCTGAATACTGAAATGGTTTTGCATGTGTTACATGGGAGGAATGTCAGACTAAACGTCACGTTAATCAATCTGCGACATTCAGTGTTGCTAGAAGGTTTGTCAGTGCTAGACAGACACGCTGCTTCTAAAAGAAGAATGAAGAATAGAGCCCTCAGTCTGTGACAATGTGTCACACAGAACCTGTCCAATGTCTTATAGAATAGCAGATTGAGGCTTGAAAGTCATGTTGAATCTTGTTGTTTGAGTTGTTGTTTTTTAATTAATTCGCTGTTGACATTTAATTGAAATCCTTCTCGTCTTGCATTAGAGACAAAAATGAACAGCACTGTTCGCAACAAGTTCATCCTGTGTGCTCAGCTAGGGAGGTACATCGGGAGTCTCAAACCTTAAATTACCTTTGGGCTTCAGCCACTCATTTGTCTTTGCTCTATTTGATCAGAAGGTCGAGTAACTTTTGCATGTGTCTTATAATTTCCTAAGTCAACATTTGATTCATTTTCATGACATAAAGCATGTGACTGCACACGATAGGACAGTGAGTAAGTAGTGGAGGCTGCATTGAGTAATGTATGGTAAACATTTGGCCAAGCAGACCATGAGGACAGCCAGTCGCTTCCAGCAACGCAATATAGTAAGGTTTAAGGTGAGTTCATGCCACAGATAAAACATAATAATTAACTCACTTACCCCGGTCTTCTCAAACAAACACTGTGATGGATAGTTGATGGCACCATTTCTAGTCACATGTTGTCACAGCATTCCTGTGTGTGTGTGTGTGTGTGTGTGTGTGTGTGTGCGCGCGCGCACGCGCCAGTGTTGTCGTCAAGACAACATAAACTGTCAAGACCAAGACCAGAGCAGATCAGGTCCGAGTCAAGACTTTGAGGGGAGTGTGGGGGGGATTGTAGTAAAATACAAATGGATGTACAGTATACACTCAGTGGCAGAAGACAATCCTTTGATCTGAAACACTGCAATCCCATATCTGACCTCCGGAGAGGCTCAACACAGTGGGCAGAATGAAACACAAGTGTAAAAACTCCTTCCTGCTGCTAAATTATGACTCCCTCAAACTGTGACATCAGCCACTGATTGGTAAATGATACAGTATATAATAACCTGTATGATACTACAGTATATAATGACCTGTATGATAATACAGTATATAATAACCTGTATGATAATACAATATATGATCTGTATGCAGGAGTATGCTGTTAACGAACAAAAGCATTTGTCTATAGAGTAAACATGTATTTGAAATGTAAAGCCTGTCGGCCTGCAGTAGAAAATAATTTCACAATGGAAAATAAGTTGACACACGGTGAGTAGCAACCAATAAGCTGTCAATCAATAAATACGATTGACAATACGTTTTCAGAAATAGCTCTGTGTGGACGAGGTCTAATTCCCCACTTGCATAATTATGCTGGTTAACACTCATGGATGTTTAATAAAAAGCTAAAGCTATGACATTAAGCTAGGAGCTAAGGAGCTAATGTGGCTAGTTGTCATAGAGACAGTAAACAAAGCACGGTGATGCAGTGCTTCCCAGCGCCTCGTCCCAGTGCTTCCCAGCGCCTCATCCCAGTGCTTCCCAGCGCCTCGTCCCAGTGCTTCCCAGCACCTCGTCCCAGTGCCTCGTCCCAGTGCTTCCCAGTGCCTCGTCCCAGTGCTTCCGAGCACCTCGTCCCAGTGCTTCCCAGCGCCTTGGACACGGGTCGGGAGCTGACTCCTACCCACAGTCTACAAGGTCTTCATGAAAGGCTGCAGGCCCAAATCCTACCCTGGCTTATAGACACAGGCATTTTATCTCACACACACAGAAACCATATAGACAGAAAGGGCATGAATGAATGGATGTTTTCTGCCTCAAAACTGCAATTGATGACTTTAAACATGAGTCATCAAAATCTTCTTTCCAGGATTTTAAAGATGCTTTTGGGATACTACCACACAAGCACTGCATGGTGGAGATCCACCTCAACCCTGATATTATATCTGATGTGTACAAAGACTCTTTTCCCAGGTCATCTGCGGGAAGCAGCTTACAGGGTCAATATCACTTGGGGTGGGAATTAGTGATGGGAAGACCGATTCTTTTAACTAACTCGATTCTTTCGAACCGTCCGATAGAAGTGAGTCGATTCTGAATCGATTCATTATGATTCACCAACAAACAAAAAAATACCATCCCACGTGAAGTTTGAACCTACAACCTTCAGCATGAGAGTCCATTGCTCTACTAACTGAGCTATACTAGTAATGAAATCAAATGAGCACCACCCCTTTTAAACCAGATGTGTAACCAACTGTAAAACACCAATTAAATCATAATCATAATCATCAATTTATTAAACAACATCTTAAACAACAAAAACTGCTGTCAATGTGTGCCGAATAGATAGCTCCATTATTACATTGGCCTTTTTCACGATCCAATATGGCTCCTTGATCCGGCAGGTACGCGGAAGTAGTCTCTCGTTCGCGAGCCGTCTCTCTCGTTCATCGGCTCACTCGTTCGCGAGCCGATGAACGAGAGAGCAGATGAATGAGGGTCTATGGGACAATCGGACTTCTCGGACTCAATCGACATCTCGCGAGATGTCCGACTGAGAGCCGATGTCCGAGCAGTCTGATGAACGAGAGAGAGACTACTTCCGCTTCCCCGCCGGATTATGAAAAAGGCCAATGTAATAATGTAGTGATCCATTACATTCTATATACATTGACAACAGCTTATTTTTATGTTTAAGATGTTGTTTGATAAATTAACTGGTGATTGTTTAAATAAATTAACTGCTTACGCTGCTATAACCGCTGCTGAATCAATTCACTCACTTAATTGATTCGGTTCTTTTGAACGATTCGTTCACGAATCGGCCATCACTAATGGGAATAAAGACCGGTTGCCCCTGGAATGTGTGAACCTCCAAACCCTGTCAGGGTTATGCAGATGACGTCCAGATAGCAACATCATGTCATACAGCACATGGTCATGGAAATCTCAGTACATTTTGAATGTGTGTGTGTGTGTGTGTGTGTGTGTGTGTGTGTGTGTGTGTGTTACGCTATGCATATGGATTAGATGTTGGAACGTTTCCAGTACGCATAACCGTCAGAAGACATCAGAAGATAAGTGTTGATTTTGAATGAAGCAAAACACCTACACAACTCCCTGTCGAATAACGAAAATAAATAAATAAGCTTATCTTCCACATACTGCATGATATGAATATGTTACACATATATGAATATGACTCACATGACACAGAGGCATTGACTCCACAACACCCCACTGTGTATGTAAAACACTGGGAGCTTCAGGGACAGATCAACCAGCACCTACGTCCTACTGGACCTGCCGCGCTCCGCCAGTAGGACAACGCTTGTGGGACTGGAATAGGACTTCCGGTGGAAATATCTCTTCAAAGTAATAGTACAAAAGTTGGCCAACAACATGCGACTTCATTAAGTTACTGTAATCAAAAAGCATACTGTTGTGACTACAATACCACAGTAGACCTACATAAATAATTTATGTTACACCACTATCGTACATATGGGCCTCAAAACATGCAAAACAAATATTGTAAACGATTTGTGTGCGTGTGTGTGTGTGTGTGTGTGTGTGTGTGTGTGTGTTTTCTGTATTCATTACTTTTAAATTAGAATTGATATGAAGGCTTTTACTTTGAAGTGTTTACAGCTCATGTAACCGGACGTTTGTGTTTAATGTCGTGTACTTCGATGACGAGCTGCGGTTCTGCGGCAACTTTTCGACTGCCGGTTTGATGAAGCCGCGGCGCGTCAGCGTGATCCCATTCATGTTGAGACGACGCACTGATCCAGACGCACTGATCCAGACGCACTGGTCTAGACGCACTGATCCAGACGCACTGATCCACGGTGAGACACTTACTAGAATGCATAATTCATAATTAATAATTCATAATTTATAATTAATACGTAATAATTCATACGTAATAATTAATATGTAATAATTAATAATGTTCTCATGATTACTGCTGCTCTAACCATCATCACCTTTAGTCACTAGTATTACTGTGTGGTATTTGTGGTAACTGGTAAAACTACTGTGTCCACTGAATATATACATATATACAGGAACTAACAACAGGAAGTTAAATCATCTGATATCATCTATTATGTACTTGTAAGTCGCGTTTGGATAAAAGCGTCTGCTAATTCTATCAAGCCAATTCAATCAAGCCTATTAGAATAACATCCAAGTGTTTTTAGGATTTGCCTGGAAAGTATTGCAAGCGTTATGAATCTATAGGCGATCAGATTAACGAATGACCCCGAGATATGGAAACAGAATGATCAATAAATAGGACTAAACAGCCCTGTAGTCTCCCACACAGCCTCATAAACATGGAAATATGAATGATCAATAACTAGGACTAAACAGCCCTGTAGTCTCCCACACAGCCTCATAAACATGGAAATATGTTTGAATTATATACGTGTTTAACAGACCTAAAGTTTGAATCATATGTGGCTCTGTTCTCCATGTGCCATCTGCTATGATGTTATTTTGTATTCATAATAATAATGATGATGAGGAAGATGAGGATGATGGGGATAATGATCTTGACGGCAGGAACAAACGACACAATACCATTAGTCAAATAGTTTAATTGTGACCTGTACAATGTTTACCCTCCTGTCCTCTTTCCTCTTCACATGCCTATATTAAATGTTCTACTGCATGTGTTGACACGCAAACTGAAAACAAACCTATTGTCCATTTTCTTACGTAGACAATATTTGATCAGTGTTGACCGCTACAAAGTTATTGCCATATAAGCAAGGTACTGAGATGATCTTTGTACGTTTCTTCCTAACAGTTATCTTCTTCTTAACAGTGGTATCTTAATCATTTCAGAATTGTATGCTTCATTAGAATTAAAGTCACTCTAAGTGCTAAACATACGACCTCAATGCGCAACTTAAAGGAATTTCTGGATATGATTAAATAATATGAAATTAAAATGAATATTAAGTGGGTGTGTGCAATATTCGTGACTGATGAGGTTATAAAAAATATTGGCATTGTTTTGGCAAGAGTCACAGCTTCCTACCTTGTTCATCGTTATAACCCATTTATGTCATTGATAAATGAGTGAAATATAGTTTGTAGAAACAGGTGCTGTTAATTGTATATTACTGAAAAAACAGTTTGGCAAACCCAACGTTTCTTCTAATCGCACGCTTTTGATGACAATTAAGAAACGATGAGCTAACTTTGCAATAGACAACGAAAAAGGTGGACATTACTTAATGACTATATGATGTTATGGTTATCTGATACATTTGACCCTTTTCTAGTCATTTATCTTCTAGCCAGAAAGAATGACATAATGATGAAGAATTACCAAACCAAACCTAACAGATCTTAAAACATCCTCCATGGTAGAACTGCACTTCAAAGTCAATGAGAGAGAGAGAGCATATTATAGGCAGGCAACTGGAGAGAGCCATGAGAGAGTACATAGACTGTCTAGGGTGATTCAAATGTATTCATGATCACCTCTGGGGATGTGTGGCTATAATCCAGCAGTTTGAAGGAAACTGAAGATGCTCCACTATGATACTTAACTGTGGGGCCCATCATGGAGAACTAATTGTAACACAAACGTACTGTCCTCCACTGTTGGTGGATAAAGAAAAATATACAAAATATAAAAAGAATATTGTTTGGGATCCTTTGTTGAATAGGTGGATGATATGGCTGTGGAAGCAAGATAATAAGGTCCATGTTTGTCAAAACATTGCAGTCATAGATTAGTAGCACTAGAGAAATATTGTGTTATTTTTTACACAAAAGGTGGTAAGGAAGTAGATTCCGCAACCTATGATCTTTATTCTCTCTATGCTGCCATGGAGATATTCAATATTATAACAGATTCTCTCACCAACAATAACACATTTTGAGATCTACAATTACCTATAATGGATACCTCTCAATCCATATTTGCCAAAGGAGAATCAATTAGGTAAATTTAGATATGAAGGAGGATTCGATATAATGGAGGTTCACTTGAAACTCCTTGTTTGTATTTATTATTTTTATTATATTTAAATTATTATATTTCAGTATTTAACACATGCACTCTAGTACAACACAGTACAGTTAGCAGGGGGAGGTAGTAGGCGGTAAGGTATTTTGTATACTGTATCTCATTGTATTTATCTGGTATCGGTGGATGTGTTTTTGCATATTCATTACATATAAAGCTACTATATTATATATAAAGTGTTACATTCTGATGCAAGCGCAACCGCACTGGACCACATGACAACATTCAGAGCTTAACATTTCTAATTAGAAAAGCATGATGCTTTTTTCCCCTAGGTTTTTCCACAGATAAGAGTTGGATGTGTCTGAAGATTAAAAAAAAAAAGGGGATATGAAAAAAACCCATGTAATGAACATAATGGACCATGGCAATCCATTTATATCCGGCTCCATCTTCTTCTAATGTCATGCTTTTTCTCTAATGGCCACTTCCCAGCACAAGCTCCGAACGCAGCACTGTACACGGTTTGTTTGTCAGTCGTTTATTAATTCAGCGGCCAATGTGTTCCGTACTTCTTCATCTTCATCGTCATTTTCATCTTCATCTTCATCTTCACTGTTCCGTCTGTTAACCTTCCTCAGAATGTGTGTGTGTGTGTGTGTGTGTGTGTGTGTGTGTGTGTGTGTTGGTATTGTTGGTAACTGTTAGCGTTAGCGCTAGGACACCCTGCTGTGGATTATTCTACAGGATGTTGATGTTAAATCCTTCAAGTCATGTTATCTCCTCAGCTGAGAGAAATATCTCTCCACACTAATCTCTTTTACATGGGGCTTCTTCAACACATCTCACGTATCTCCTTTGATCTTCATAACTGTAGGGAAGGTTGTTTGTTTTGGCGTTTTAGGCACCAGTGGTTACTACAGCATTCTTATGTTGAGTTAACACACAGTCATCTTGGGCATTCATTCAGTAACATCTCTGAACACAAGAGTGTGACGAGTACACTAATGTCAGGACACAGCCAACAAGCTCGCCGAGAGTATAGTCCAATTTCATTTAAATTTCTAAAGATGTTCATAATAATGAACAAACAAATGAGTAATTATTTTTATGAAGTGCACATTTCTACCGTGATAAAACCAAAGCAAAAAGCCAAGCAGAATAACAGCTCTGTCCAGGATGCAGGTGTTCATACAAGACAATGCACCGCGTTGCAAACAATGGTGGGCTGGCTGGACTAATATGGGCAAAGAAGTCCTGAACATCAAATAAAGGATATCAAGATGTTCCTGTATGTCCCTCTAGGAGCCATATTAATAAGACATGTATTATGTTCTATTGAGTTATTTTGTCAAAGCAATTTCATATTCCCACGCCTAGACAGACATGAGTCAGTAGAAGATGCTTTTGTTTGGTGCATTAGAAGGTCAACCATTTAAATGATAAAATATGTGATATATATAGATTAAACAACTGCAATCTCAACACCTGTGATTCTAATCCATTTCATTTCTAATTCATGTCAACACCATTCCAACAGGCATAACTTAACATTCAAACTTGTATTTATCATGCAGTCTAAACGTTATCTCACATGCGTTACACTGCGGTGTTGATAAACTCAAGGATGTCATTTGGAAGAGATAATCATTCCCTTTCCGGCCAATCCTTCACAATGGCTGGACTTGAATGTGATGAGTTAACAGCCTCTATTTATTCAGTCAGTCAAGGTATAATTACAGGATGCAGGCATGGCTGTTCCAAGCTAGGGGCCACAGATGTAACATAAATGAACTGCTTATATAGGGCTTTTATCCAAAGTGCTTTACAATTTGTGCCTCACATTCACCCATTCATACACCGATGGCAGTGTCGACCATGCAAGGCAACAGCCAGCTCATCGGGAGCGGTCAGGGTTAGGCGTCTTGCTCAGGGACACCTTGACACTTGGCTAAGAGGAGCCGGGGATCGAACAAGCAACCTTTCGGTTACCAGACAACCACTCTACCCCCTGAGCCACTGCCACCCCGTAACATGTATATGAAGGTAACATGAATTAGAGCTGGCTAACTTCAGTCTTGTTGTTTCCTCTCCGCTGGCAGACAGCCCTCCTACCCAGCAGGAGAAATGCCAGCAGGAGTATCTGCCGGTAAGTGATTGAGCCAGCCAGAGCCACGGCGGTCATGAATGTGTCGGACAAGACCTCGTTCCAGCAGAGGGAGTTTTTTGGAAACTCTACCTTGGGCTACTACTATGACCAGCAGAACTACACCCTGGCCCCCTCGCTACAGCCGGGCAAACCGGACACGGCGGCCTGTGAGCAGGTGAACATCGCAATAGAGGTCGGTCTGTCTCTTGTATGGTTCCTAACCCAGACATCTCTACTGTGTCTCTCGTGTGGTTCCTAACCCAGACGTCTCTACTGTGTATCTCTTGGGTGGTGGTGGTGTTGTTCTTCAGATCTTCCTCATCCTGGGGATCATCTCTCTGCTGGAGAACATCCTGGTCATCACGGCTATCGTGAAGAACAAGAACCTCCACTCGCCCATGTACTTCTTTGTCTGCAGGTAACATGCACTTCACAAGTGAGATCACAAATGTCACAAAGACACACACAAACACACACAGACACACACAGACACACAGACACACACACAGACACACACACACACACACACACACACGCGCACACACACACACACAAACACTGGACATCATTTTAACATCATCGGCTACAGTTGGCTGGTTTGCCTCCATGTGGTAGTCTGTGATCTTGAGGCTGTTCTTGTCGCTACCTGCAGTCTGGCGGTGGCTGACATGCTGGTGAGCGTGTCCAATGCATGGGAGACCATTGTGATCTATCTGCTGAACAACCGGCAGCTGGTGGCGGAGGACAGCTTCATCCAGC
>OMNR01014125.1:1475-12810 GCA_900303205.1 Mora moro
AAGGCTGCTGACGCCTCGTCTTCATGCCAGCTGTGAGGTAGAGGAGCTGCAGCCTCATCCTCTCCTGCAGACCCAGCGACTGAAAGGGAGGGGAATAAAGAGACTTGATTTCACTCCGGGGACAACAAGGTTACTCAAAGTTTAAACCCTGCACTATGTAACATTTCTACTGCAGCGATGGATGGGCACGTTTCACTCTTGAGAAACTTTCTAGTTCAGTCAGTCAATCCACCCCCCCCCCCCCCCGTGGGAAAATCTCAGACAATGATGCAGCTATAACTGTAGCTACAAAATCAAACCACTAGAGATTGCCAATGGGAAAACATATGCACATAGTGCAGGTTTAATAGCGATCACGTCCGTGTCAATAATCTGTGGATTTTGAAAGGAAGAAAAAAAAAAAACCCGCACCTGACGGAGTCCGCTGGTCTTGAGCATCATCAGGCTGTGGTCCGAGGCGTTGTAGACATTGTGGTCCTGCAGCGGGTCGTCGGCCAGCATGTACAACTCCCCCGCGTGGACGTCCATTACATCGGCCTGGACAAGGGGTACAGGGATAGATGGGAGATAAGTGTCATCTCAGACCTACCTACCTACCAACGAGAACTAATAAATAGACCATTTCAACCTCAAATCAGGAAGCAGAATAGATTGCAACGGGAGTTAAAACTACTGTAAGCTGCTGTAAAAAAAAACAAAAAAAAACGCATTTGTATTTTTGGCCCGGATCCCCACCTTGAACGTGTTGGGGTCGAAGCCCAGCCAGAGGGTGTATCTGTAGTCCCAGGATCGCAGGGAGTAACCCATGACCTTAATGTCCTTGAGGAAAGGCAGGTCAGAGTTCACCTAAGGAGAACCAAAAAAAAAAAAAAAACGAACAACAAAAAGACGGCACAACATTAACGGTTCATTTGAACAGCAAAGTGCATCCAGGGCGGCAGCCAACGCGGCAACCTTCCCCCCCTCTGCGGCGCCGGGAGAGGCTGCACGTGCTCCCCGGCAGCCTCTCCCTCCGCCAGGCGCCTGATGAGCCGGTGGCAGTCTGCCAAACTGCTTTGTGCAGACATTTAGCCGGTCGCAGCTGTGAAAGTCACCTGCACATTTTAAATCCGGGGACGCGGTGTCACCGAGCCCCCGGGAAACAAGGGCCCGAGCGAGCGGCCGGCGGGCGTCAGGCGGTGACGCAGACCCGACGGCCGCGGCCCTCGTTGTCCTCTTGTACGACGAGGAAAAACATTTAAATCCTTTCACTCAAGCCATTGTTAAGTATAGGCAGGATAGGCTATAAAATATATTGAACACTCCAGTATTGCTCACTGGGTCGAGTTCAGGTAAGAGAAGAGTGGATTATCGGAAGACAAAGGGAAAAGCAGGGCCTTCAGCCAGGAATCTGTAAAATGAGTCACCAGCTGGTTTCTCTGTTCTTTCAACTCCAGTTAACTTTGGAAGCACATCACTCTCGCCATTTACTGGCGACGATAACCTTGTGAAATACCTCCCAAGTCTGATTTTATGTGCAGTATGGGATTGTAAAATGAGTCTCATGCGCAACAATTCTTAACCACTACTCAACTGCCAGACCTTTTTTTTTTTAAGAGAACACATCACCAGAGACTACCTGGTTCAAGAAGGACTGAATTAACACAAATGACTAAAATCATCCTTAATGCAGATCAGCATCTTCACTCCATAATCGATACTGCTGGGCAGAAGTTCTCCTGAAGTGAACATTAGAAACAAAATGCAGCCATAATGAAATGAAAATGGATCGTATCCCTTCCCATCCAGAAAGGTAGACAAAAGAAAAATCAAACAGCTGTTAAACATTTGGTTTCTAAAAACAAAAGGGAATGCAATTGGATATTGGCTGCCAAGGCGTGGAGCACTTGGAGGCCGGTGGCGGCACTCCTACTGGACCTTCTTCAGGGCCGAGGCTCCCGTAGAGTAAATGGAAGTGGTTATGGCTCCACGGCGATACCTGGGGTACGTCCGCCGGCCTCGGGTACTGGCTAAATGCTATGTCTTCGTCGTCCTTGCCCCTCTCTTGACGCCCAAAGGTGTAGGCCAGGTTGTCCCCCTCTGTGCAAAGCTCCTCCTGAAGAAAGGGAGGGAGATGAGTGCAAAACAGCAGGAGGGTCTGTTTTTAAATTTTTTTTAAGTGTTAAACAATCAAGGCTTCACTTGCTATGCACAATTCTGTTTAACATGTCAGAGGATTTAAAAAGCGTGTGCATGTGGGTTTGTTTCGTGGTAAGCAAATGCTAAAAACACCAGCTGATTATGCTGAAAACACTTCTCCTGTGATACCTTAAAGGACACTTTTGGACATGGATCTGGAGCATCCAGGCCGGCCATGTAGGACACGGTGGGAAAGACGTCCACAAGCTCCACCACGTTTCTGACTGCATTCTCGGCTGCAGCGAGAGAGAGAGAGAGATCAGAAAACACGACACATGAGGACTCGCACCTTACCAGGCTCACATCACGAGAACATTATACCTTGCATTTACAAAGGCGAGTGTGGGCAATGAGACCGGCCTCTGGAGTCTGACCAAGGCCGTACTTAAAGCCCGGTAACTTTGTCATCCAGTAACCGATCAGTAACATCTTACCCTTAAACGTGGGCTGCGTTTGGCCGAACACGTCGATGAAGGGGAAGATGGGCCCCGCCCCGAGCCAATCGGGGAAGAAGGTGACGCCGGGAACGTAGAACATGAGGGGAACCCGCGTCGCCACATCAAAGTTGGAGTATTTAGCCCATTCACCATGTTCCCCTAGCGACCAGCCTGCCCACAGAGAGGAGGGAAGGAGCGAGTCAGAGAAGAGGACCCAAGAGACTATTTGGCAAACTCGCATGAGTCACTACTTCAAAATAACAGCGCACATCGACAACCGTTTCAAGTGCCCCTGAACAGCAGCAGTGACACGTTCAAGAACAACTCGCTTTTCGGTTTTGTTATCAACTGTAATTACAGTTCCACTCTTTTATTTCAGATACCGATAAAGAACGGTCGGTCACTCACTCACACTCACGGTCCCAAAGGAAAAGAGGTGATGGTAGAGAAAAAACATTTTAGAATTGATAAGCTTTGCCAAATAGGTAAAGTGTAACATGCCGTGCAAGACTTCCTGTCACCACACCGCCATCTAGTGGCAAGATGATGGTAGAAATGTCTTTCCCTTGATTTAGAGCTCATTTTTAATTGATCATTAAAACAATATGTATTGCATGAGACAATTTTGATTTTAGATCGCTCCCCGACTAATTTATGGCCGATCAGGGCATCTCTCTCACGTGTGCGCGCGTGTGTGTGTGTGTGTGTGTGTGTGTGTGTGTGTGTGTGTGTGTGTGTGTGTCTCTAACCATGATCCGATGAGAAGACCACCATGGTGTCATCAGTGAGCCCCATGTCGTCTAGAGCACCGAGCAGCCGGCCCACCTGTGCGTCCATGTAGGAGATGGCCGCAAAGTAATGCTGCCGGATACGCAACTGCAAACACATTTCAGAGAGACACAAAACGGTTACTACAACAACAACTACTAAAACGCAAACAAACAAGGGTGAACAGAAGAACCGTGCAACACCAGCTGTAAATTTAGAACTACACTAAAGCATTCAAGTTGTTCCGTCACGGAAGCCGAGCGCAATATTCTGGAGCAGTTCATCAGCCGACCAGCAGGCGGCGCGGCGCGGCACCCGGTACCTGGAAGTCTTTGGGAATGGGTCCATAGGGGAAACTGATGTTGAGGGCGCGCACGTCCTCCCTCAACCGCAGGTCCATCCAGGGGTTATAGGCGACGGTGGGGAGGCCCTCGGGAACATGGGGGTCAGGGGCCAGGCTCATCTGGCCTACAGGATAGAGGCTCAGGTACTCCTTAAGGACCAACACAAATGTACGGGAAAGATGCTCAGCATTGTTCTACAGTAACACCCATACATCGGCTACAGTAACAAAGGCTACATGTCATTGGCTTTCCATAGCCGTGCATTCCAAGTTGATGTGACTTGTGAAAAGTGTCATTAAATAGGATAATTATCCTACAACACAGAGTAAGACGGCAGTTGCCAATGGTCCCGACATGTTTGAGTTCATTTTTTTTTAAGTCTATTGATTTAGGGAGCCATGGAAATTGTGCATTGAGCATTAGCAGCACTGAACAGTCACCTGATAGGACAATGACCCTGTTGTTGTACACAAGTTCCCCATTATACACACACACAGCGTCTCCATGAACGTGGGAACCCATAAGCGTCGCCAATACAATGTTGGACCAATCTACAGTGCTGCAACAACAGCCGTGTTGGGGCACACAGCATGTCGCTGCTGCCATAATACTTACGTCGTCATCATAATAACGCAACAGAGGTGCTCTGTGAATCATTCTAGTGCGCTTGTGGAGACCGACGGAAGGCGCTGATGGCACCATGCGCCGTTTGAAACAATAACACACTACTTCGTCCAGTGAAATGTGTTTTTGGTTGCGTTATTGTGGATGTTGCCAAAAAAAAAAAAAAAAAAAAAAAAGGCAATGGCCTTAAAATAAAAAAGCAGCCACGAGCTCTAAATACACAGGTGTGCTGAAGCTGAGGCTTTCCCGGGCGGTGCTGTACCTGCGGTATCCGGAAGGGGATGTGAGGTTTGTGGAATCCCACAGCCAGGAAGAAGGGGGCGTCGTCGTCACTACGGCCTTTCAGCTGCCTAATGGCCTCCGCGGTGATCTCCAGGTCTGGCAGGGTCCCCCCAGGCTGCTCCGTCACGTTGACCGCACACAGCAGGTTGGCGTGACGTGCGCCATCCTTCCCTTTACACATCTGAGGAACAAAAACAGAGGAACAAAAACAAAGACTTTGGACTAATACAAGTACAACAAACCGAGAGTCCCAACATGGAGTACTATAAAGCAAAACACTTCTTGAAATCCCCTTCTGAAAGCGTCACCCACTTGCACGAATGGGTTTCTCTCTGTTAAAAAACAGGAAACAAGGTGTAACTCTGGCCTTTTCAGTTTTTAGTTTCCTGCTATTAGATCTAGGGATGCAAACAGCTAAGGGGTAAAAAATGTGAGAACATTGTGTGGATAGAGAAACCCTGTCACAACTGGGGGGGGGATCGGGGGGCATGGTCCCCCAGTAGAACATTTTGAAAGGTATTCACTTTACATACTCATTTCTAGTTACTTTTAAGTATATTTGCATCTGCCTGAAAAACAACTAACTAACCCTAACGGCCATTATGGGGTAAAAACAACCCTATTAGGATCGCAAATTTGTTTTTGTTAGCAATGTTTTTTTTCATATTTGCTTCACTGACTCCTGTCTCTAATTAGAGCAGCACTGAGCCTCCGTCTCAAAACCCCTCATTTTGAAAACTAAACAAACTTAATGGTCTGTCAAGTTAATGGCTACAAAGTTCAGAGATGCATATATTAATAAAATGATAACCACCATCATCATCGGAGTCATTTACAGTCTTGTACAGGCCATTTTAACCATGGTAAATGTAGTAGGCCTAACATTGGTTGGGAGTGGGGTCCTCCATCATCATCACCAAGTATTCATTTTTGTATTTATTTGCATGTTCCCACAATAGTCCTCTCATTTAAAATACATTTTAAGAAATATTGTTGGAGCGGATTTCTAGACATTACATTTAGTTTAGTCTAAATTTAGTTTAGAAAGTGGAACGGGATTCAGAGATGAGCTCTAAAATGCTGCTGAAAACATTTGTGGAACGAGATTAAGTTAGCGCGCTAATTAGCAAGCCATGGTTTCGTAATGGCCACCTAAATACGGAATAGGCTACACATCATCATTACAGCATTAGCAAGTCAAATCAGCGCCTCAAGTTATTGACTCGAGTCCATACAGTGCAACAAACACCTGTATCGGCAACACTCCACGCTCTGTAGGCGCAGTCGAGTTGAGCCAACAGTTTTTTTTTGCCAATCAGGATTAGATATTCATCAGGAAGCCCCATCAACTCAAACCTTAGCTTTTACCGGATTGGGATTTGATAGTTTTGTTAGCTAGTGATGGGAATCAAGTCTTTGAAGGGATCCGGATCTCATGGCTCCGTTCGTTTCCGAGAGCCGGCTCATCGTTCTTTTCTCTTTTCTTTTTTTAGGGGGCGGGGGTCACTAGATTTAACTGAAATAGTCACTTGATAAATACAAGATTTGGACATCGCACAAATATAGTTTCATTTCACGTGGACTAGGTTTAGCAGCACTAAATGACTCGTATTGCCAGACCTAATGCCAATGAGCTGCATTGAAAACATTACTCAAGGTGATGCCATATCCCTCTGCTTTGTCAGTGAATTTAGTACTTTGAATGTACCCTCGGTACGAAATGTGTTATGTAAATAAAGTTGCCTTGCCTTGAATGCAATTCAAGCAACACTTAATATTAACTTTTGAGTTATTTTAAGAATTTCAAACACGTCTACCTCTTGTGACTGGCTGGTTCTTGTGTTCACGAAAGGGGAGTGGATTTAGGGCACATGGCTGGACCATGACACTCGGTCGACCAATGGTGTAACGTCACTCAGTCCCGCTGTTGTGGTCCAGCCAAATATAATGGCTCTCACCAAGTACAACTCGGTTCCCTTCGCTCATAGCCAAGAGCCGTTCAAAAGAGTCAGATTGTTTGCCAACAACCCATCACTAATAGTTTGCAGAGCAGCAGAACACTATGGTGGACACACCTACCCACAGACGACTTCACCTGCAGACGACTTAACTAGATCACCCCCAAAAGAAATGTTTTAGAATAATTGGATTGCAGCTACACGATTCACATGAATGATCTATTTTGAAATAAAACAGTGAATTTTGCAGAATGGTGAAAAGCTTGCATCTTTGAACATGGTAGAACTGCTGGATCCGAGATTTGCCACAACCCAATTCTAGGACTGCTTTATAATTGTCGCAAGCAGTCTGCATGCCTTCTCTTGTTGTAACCATTGTGTGAATTTCAATTTATTCTTCAATCAGTCGAACCCACAAAAAAACAGACCATTTTGTGAAAAATTAATGAGTTACATTCAACAATCATATCACCATTGTAATAATGTAATCAATTCATATAAACCACAATTACATTTTTGTAATTGTGAGAATTGTGAGTACTTGCTCACTTTCCCACTGTTGGCTCAAAAACTAGAGCCAAAGGGGTGAGAAGTGTCCATGCCGTTAATCTCTTCCTAGCAGTGGCAGGCCGTGTATTTTACACCTAGGCCTTCAGTGCCATCCTCCCGCAATTAAACCACCTTCGAACAACCTCACCATGACAGTAGGGTTATAGGCTATCGTCATCCGAAGTAACCACCCTACAGGGTTTCATAGAATAGTCGACTACCAAAACCACTAGTTGACACTGTGCATCATTTTAGGGTGACCAGATGTCCCGGTTTCAAGCTGGTTGTCCTGAGTCCCGACATATCTATAAAACACTAAAATGTCCCAGTTTTCAACATTCACTACCAAATTGTCCCGGTTTTCAGCACAATTAAAATATTAATAATATTATACTTGTTTTATTAGCAACACGGTGAACTAACAACGTGATCACCGGTACGAGTCCCAGCATGTCTAGCGGTGTATACCTGCCGGCTTTCAAGCAAGCAAAGTTTAGGGGTTTGAAAATCTATTAACCTTAGTGGCAATGCATCTACAGCCTACCTTCTAATGGCCGAAGGTGGACATAACTTTGGTTGCTGTACATAGATTTGTTTTAACAATCATTTACTACATTATGCCATGTTAAATAGAATTAAGGTATTTAGAGAAGGAAAGACTCCCGCTATCCCTGTAAGAAAGCAATCACGTTGTTACTGCAGTATCTCCAGTTCAGACCGTACCTGCAGCCGGACCCTACTGCACCCTGCTGCACCCTACTGCACCCTACTGATTCCAGCCAAGCTGCTTCATGTTGCATGCTAGCTAGTTTGACTTCCATCACACCACACGAAAAATGCTGACGTAGGCGGCTAGGCAAACTAGAAGGCTCCGGTGTGTCACGATAACGCAACATCTTCCTCATTTGCTTCAACAGCAGAGGGGATTAGTGATGGGAATTATGACTCTTTGAAGGGAGCTGGATCTTGTGGCTCCTTTCCTTTCCGGGCATCGTTCAAAAGAACAGCTAGTTCTTTTTTCTTTTCAGGGGTTACTAGGTTTATCTGCGAAATAGTCACTAGGATAATGATAGTAAGATTTGGATCAGATTCATCCCGACAAAATAATTTCATATCACATGGTTTAGTGGCACTAAATGACTCTTATTGCCAGACCTAATGTCAATGATCTGCATTGTAAACATTACACAAGGTGACGCCATATCCCACCGCTTTATCAGTGAATTTACTACTTTGAGTCAGGGTAGATTTTTCACCCGGTGACTGCACAGGTGGAATATCTGATTGGATAAAAGCTCTAATGTATAGCTGCACTGGAAGCAGCTATAAATTAGTCTGGGAAAGCAGTTTGCTTTAAAAAAAAAAAAATAGAACATGCAACTGCTTCAGTTGCAGCAATCATACATCACAATTTTGGTCCTTTCACCACAAAAGCTGAACAATACTGATACCTTTTCATATTTAAATAAAAAGGCAGCTCCTAAACTATATTCTTCAGGTCAAATAGAACTACTAGGAGTAACATGAGGGTACCAGTCAGTTCAAACATGTACTATGTTAAACTGAACAAAAATGTACTTGCATAACCTATTTACACAAACGCTTGTCTTTTTCATTTGTTATATTCATATATTAATGTCTGTTGCAACACAATCAGATCACACACGCGCACGCACACACATGTTTTCCTTCCCTAAAAAACACATGCAAGGCGTTACTTTTGCAATAAAAATTGAGAACCAGTGGTCAAAAACAACAAGCTGAAACAGAGAATCAGCTCCTAAAAGGTATAGAGTGTAGACGGTCTCACCTTCAGATGTTCATAGCGGAACGAGGGAGGGTGATACGGAGGAACAGACCAGCTGTAAGGGTAGTCATCAGTGTAGTTGGAGGCGATGCCTGAAAACAAGAGGCACCGTTATATAAATAGATTATAAAATGCATTGTTCAACATTATCAGTAAAGGGGTTTCAAACCTCTGAGGACTCAAAATGATTCAGAGTGTAAGATTTCAATCCAAATATTACAACCAAGTTGATTAGATGATTTCAGCAACAACAACAAACAGTTTACCTGGATGAAACACCTTCCCCACAGACATGGTGGTGTACCCTTGGGATTTAAAATATTGCGGTAGGGTGGTGTAGTTGCCAGCATTGACCCTCCAATAAGAGTAAAAGTCATAGAGTCTGGTAGAGTCTGGTCTGCGGCTGGTTAACATAGAGGTACGACTAGGGCCACACACAGCTTGCTGGCAATGGACATAGAAAAAGGTTAAATACAAAAAAGGTAAATACAAGAATAAAAAAAAAAATAAATAAAAAAAACAGCAGCTCTAAATAATCGAATGGCATGACATCAACTGACCTGTGCATATGCATTAAAGAAGACCTTGCTTTTGGAAGCCAATTGGTCAATGTTTGGGGTTTTTACAATGGGGTCACCGTAGCAGCCCAGCGTGGTCCTGAGGTCGTCTGCCATGATGAAGAGGACATGTTTCTCTGGAAACAACACACATCATCTGTTATGCCACATTGTACAACCGCGAAAGCTTTCTGGAATGGATGGGTTGGGTTTTAAACTGCGTTAAAACGAATATATACATGTGATTACCATGCATTGGTTTAGGATTAAGAATCTAACCAAACGTATTGACGATAAAGTATCCTCCCATTTGATGAACTTCACCTTTTGTTTCGACGGACGCAGGTGTCAGAGTGCAGATCATCAACAGACAAACACATCTCTGGACCGACAATAACATGTTCACCGCTGGAGAGGTAGACAAAAGACACGACGTGGTGGTGGTGCCGACGGGACTACAGTGCTCACTCCACTGACATCTCCGCCGTCGAGGTGTGAAGCTCGGCAGACGAGTTGTACTTTAAATAACTTCCTGAATACTCGCTGCTCCCGCGAGCTGCGTTGTGATTGGTCGAGAGCCCCCCGGCCGCTCTGCCAATCAACACTAATCACGTTAGTTTCGCGTAATTCCAATCTCCGCTGTTTGTTTTTCATGAATGAAGTTATCAGCTGCGAGGGGCCACAAGTGCATCGAGTCGTTTGATTGATTAAAATCACAAAACGTGAGACAATTGTTTTATAGACTTCGGGTATGTTTAATATGATTGACTCGTTTGGACCATGTTCACTACTGTGGATGTTCACTATTTAGGCCTACTACTATTTAGTAAATTAGCAGACGCTTTCTATAGCGACATTTTTAAGCAAACAAATATGCTACTAATATGCTAATAGGTCTACATACAAATAAACACGAAAGAAAAGGACAAAGGCATGTGCACACCAACTAACCAGTTCTATTAAAACGTGTTATTGTAACATACTTTACAAATTTGTGGCTTGCGTTTTACGTTTGCCTCTCGATCGCAGGGACACGTGTTAACACACGAAAGTCACTAGTTTAGTATTTGTTGTGTCCTTTGAGAGGTCATACTGAATAGATACATATATTTATGTTTATTGGCGTTGATATGAAACAAAACATGTTGTTCCCTCTTCTCACCGGTAGGTGGCAGCGGTGCGTCCTGAGGGAGAGGAGGGCGTCACAGAGAAGAAGAAGAGCACAGCCCCCACTCCGCCGCGGTGCTAACATGGGAGACACGGCTCTGAAGCGTGAGAATGAAAGTGGGGAATTATGTCAAAAACCTAAAAAGCCAAAAGGTGACTCCGAAGCTGACCCGAGTGGAAACGGGGAAGAATATGGCGAGGAGAATATTTTATCCGGGTTTAAAACAACTACTGTGTTGAGAGAGTGTGCTCTTGAGAAAACACTCTTCCTCCATGGAAAGGTAACGCGACAGTGGATATTATTGAGTCTACCTGAATTAACTAGGGATTCATGTGATGTTGGGTTATTAGGATTATCTAGGTATACATTTGTCTGCTACTCGTCGACTAAAGCGTCCATATTCAATATCGACAGAGGAGTAGCGATTATCATAGTAGTTTTATATATAATATCAAGCACGCTTGCTCCCACAACAGTTGCCACTAACTTGATAACGGATCTCCTCCCCAGTTGGACGACCAGGAGGCGGTGGTCATTCTGCAGAAGACCCCCATAAGAGAGGACACCGTGGCCGAGATGTTCTCTGGCTCTCGGCTGAAGCTGGAGATGAGAAACGACATCTACAGCACCTATCATCTTCAGCCTCCTGCTCACCTCAATGGT
>OMNR01014310.1:5925-17638 GCA_900303205.1 Mora moro
TTAGGGGTTGCACACGGGCAAACCGGACGTTGTGCACTGAAGTCGTTTTCCTGCCAGCATTTAGCCCGACAAGCTAACTATTCGAGATTTCATAGAAATCTTTTACTTTTGCACAATGTCTGTTAAGCTAAATGCTCTGCACAGTGATTCCTACGTCGATATCAGCCAATACAGAGACCAGCATTTTAAGGTAAGTTAAACCATGTAAACTCAAACTACGTCCACAAACAGACCATGCGCTGCGGGGGGTAAACAACAGTGGACTGAGTTCAACCGACCGGGGTTAAAACAACAACCCAGTTAATGATCTCAAGCCCATAGATACATCCACTTTATATACTGAACAAAACTCGTTTTGCGTCAGCTTGGTTGTAATGGCACAAATAGGTATCAAGCGAAGCCCCTATTTGATGTGATGTGAGCTAAGCAGTTGTTTCTTCCCCAGGGTAACAGGTATGACCAGGAGAAGCTGCTGACCCAGAGCAACACTCTGTACGTGGGCAACCTGTCTTTCTACACCACAGAGGAGCAGGTTGGTTTCTGTTTTATCAGGGTTATACACTCTCCAAGAGTTCCTCATCACCGCTTCCTTAAAAAAAAAAAAGCAGCTTTATCCATCCATCCGTCTCCCTCCAACAGGTGTACGAGCTGTTTGCTAAAAGTGGAGACGTCAAACGCATCATAATTGGCCTCGATAAGGTTAAGAAGACTGCCTGTGGTTTCTGCTTTGTAGAGTATCCTTTTAACACATGCCATTCACTGAAATCACACGCACACACGCCAATATACACGTCAACTGTTTTATCACCATCTCAGAACGCGTGTATGGTAAGTGCCAGGTAACGCATTTCGTTAAAAAGGTCATACAAACCTTAACTTCAGCTGTGCCAGGTATTACACACGTTTAGATGCAGAAAACGCCATGCGCTTCATCAACGGGACACGACTGGATGACCGCATCATCCGCACAGACTGGGATGCTGGCTTTAAGGAGGGAAGGCAGTACGGCCGTGGCAAGTCTGGAGGACAGGTGGGGATTCTTGAACTGAGCATGTGCAGAACTACGTTATTCATTAGTATTGACATTATGCATGTACAATATGCTGTTTTACTATTTGATAGGTTATGCTGCTTAATATAATTATGTGTCGTACTGGTCTATATTCACAAAGCACTGTGGTATGGGATTTAAATTACACTCTCATAACAATTTAATGATGACAGGGTGTCTAAATGCTTTGCATCATATACACCAACTCTTCACAGTGTTCTGTGATATTTAATGACCTGGCATTTGAAATGATTCTAGCAGCAAACAAAGAATTGAAACAACTAGCTTTGTTATATGTTTGTTCATTAATAGATACAGACATGGTCCAAAATGAAAGTTGGATATTAAAACAATTGCTTGGCAGGTCGTTTTTTACACTCTGGCAGGTACAAATATTATAAAAGATTTTGGGCCCTGGATACATATCTATTGATTGTAAAATGTCTCCCTCTTGTGTTAAAATGAGATGGTGTCTCAACCATAAATTCACACAACTACACACAGCGACACAACAACTAGTGACCATTAATTTCCAATGGTATCCAGCGACACACGATGATGGGGTAGAGTCACAACTATCTACAAAATCTGAGAGCAACAGAAGAGTTTCTACCGACTGCCACACGGCTGTTGTCATTGTTTCCGATGTACATAATCAATCATAAATGCCCCTTCTGCTCTGTACAGGTGAGAGATGAGTACAGGCAGGATTATGACCCGGCCAGAGGTGGATATGGTAAGATAGCTCAGCAGAGGGCCCCAGAGGCCCGCAACAGTTTCTAGAGACTGCCCAGTGTTGTGCTAGGACTGATGCAACCACAGCCTCAGACTGGACTCTTAAGAACACGTTCCTGCCTTTAGCTTGGACTAATGGCGTTTCAATCAGTCTCCGAAGAAACACTTTTGTATAGAACAATACGACCACAGTGGACAACATCTGGGACTATTTTGAAGATTTTTTTTTTCTTTTTTTTTTCTTTTGTCCTGTGTTTTAATTTGTGAGCCGCAGACCCCATTGCTTTCCATTTGTCTTTTAATAGCATGCCCTGCCTTTTCAAAATGCCAGACATTTCCCCAAAGGCTGAAAAGCCACAGGACATTTGTAAAGGCAATAGCGGAATTATTCCATCTTAAATACCATTTAAACAATTTTTCTGACAAAATGATCTTATTGACATTTAAATTGGTGTCTGTCAGAGTTTGTGAGCCTGTCCCCAATCTGTCCCCTGATACTACACATTAAACTTGTCAACCTATGTGAACAATGATCACAATGATGATTCTTTATTATCTTTTTTTAAATCAATCTATCACTCTATCACTCTCACACACTCTCACAGAACATTTTGGGGGGTTTTCTGGTTTGTGCACACTGCTACTGGAATCCAGCCAGTGCATCCTATCAAATTGGAATCTACAATTATACTACCACAATGTTAACAATTTTACTACCAAAATGTTAACATGGTGATGTTAATTGCTGCATCAATGGGTTACATTTTTTATATTCTACTAAATGCACAATTGACTTCTTCCTGTCTAGTCTTTTTGTACTGGGCAATTTCGGTTTGGTCTCCTCAATAGCTGGGAAAACATGAGATTGATATTTTATTTTATTCTTCCATCCATTAGTTTATTCTTCCATCATGACAAGGTTATGTTTAGAAATGTTGAAATGAGTTTAATTATAAGTCAAGGTTGGCACGTCGTCACTATCACCTTTATTTGAAGGGGTATTTACTACTCCCAATAAGTTTGGTGTTGTGGGAGAGATGTTTTGACAGTCATGAATTAATTAGCTTCCCTGTGGCAAAATATTAAATATCTAATAACTCTTCAAGGAAAATACATAAGCATAACCAGAGAACAGTGTATTTTCACTCCGTGTTGCTGAGTGTTTTGGAAAATGAAAAAAATATATTATTGCCATCACTTATAACCTGTTGATTTGAACTCTCCTCTACCCTCCAGAAATTTTATGAAAAGAAGTCAGTTTTCTGAATCAATTGAATAAATTGGAAAGGGATTAGCTCGTCCAGTAAGTGGGGCCAGTAGTTTCTTTGGCCACCCCTTGGGGGTGCCACTGTCCTTAAATTACATGATTAACACCAGTGTATATTAACACCAGTCTAGTTCACCAGTTCAGTTCACTGAACTTTTATTTAAAGAGGTTGGTCTCATTGAGATTTAACATCTCTTTTACAAGAGAGACCTGGCCTAGACAACAGCATACAATATATTAATACAATACATTTTTACAATAAATAAATTTCCAATTTTTTTATTTGACAAATTCTGCATGTGCAGAGAAGAAGCAAGACCTATGAGGCCAGTTCCATTGACCTGCATCCGTTGGAGTCACAGCTTTGACCATTGGCAGGGTGACAAGCTCCCTCAGTCTCGGCTTGCTTTGAAGTGCATTTCATGATGAGCGGCCTGATTACTAGATGCCTCTCTTGCCAAACTGTCCTCACCATAGGGATATAAAACATTATGATCATTAGACTGTAGTGCACAAGTGTCTATTAGACTTGTCTAAAAATGGTGCATAAGTAATGAGGGAGCTGTCCCAAAATGGCCTTATAAACAAATAAATAATTAATGTGCCAGTGAGCTAACCCAAGTCCATAACCGAAGGATAAGTCTCTTCCTGGCAAAAAAACGAAAACAGCTCTTGTTACTAAAACCAACACCAAGCTTAAGCCTAAGCTTTTTGAGCAGTCCATCGATATGGGGCTTGATGTTAGATGTCCAACACAACCCAGGTATTTGTAATTTGCTACCCTTCAATATGTGTATTCTGCTAAAAAAACATTAACTTGATCTTATGAGCCTTAAGGAGCAGTTTCAGCTGGTGGAGCTGGGTCTGGACAAGATTAAAAGCAGACTGTAACTCTGCAAATACGTTATTAAGTGTGGCTGCACAACAAAGATAGATATCCACTCTTACATCAGCGTGACCAGAGTACTTTAGAATAGCTTGGCATCTAGTAGCATCTCAACTCGTTTTCCATAATGCCTAGTTTGAAGATGGCACCAACAATTAGGTCCAGTTTAATTTTTTAAGTGAACCTGAGCAAATGATACCATCAGATGTTGCAGAAATATGGAATTATAGTTGAAAGATGGCGTGTCTATCCCAGTGAAGCATTTCAAATACACTCGAGAATAATCATCAGCCTATAGTTCTCTACTGAGCATGGGCATCTGAACGGTTTCTTTGACAAAACTAAAGTGGAGAATGACAAGAGGTTATAAAGATGCTGTGACAGCCAAGTCCTCATGTATGTGCAACCAAGTGATTGGTTGTCAACCCTTGTCTCTTAAATGGCACTCCATGTTAGGGTGTTCCATCATCAGGGTTTCATTAAATCTGCTTGAAGTTGCAGCAGATTCACTGTGAGGATTGATTGATGAAATGGAGAAGATGAGGGACAATAGAACAAGATTAGCTAGACGATGATGAGAATGATGTTCTTTGCGAAGGGAACACGGTTAGCGTAGTCTTAAAATGTCATCTTAGAATATCTGTTCAATTTTTCTCTCTGTGGTTTAATTCAGTACTTTTTTTCCAGACGAATCCCCTGTCTTCAGAATAGTACACGAGTAAAAAAACAGGTAACAACAGGTATCTGAACAACAGTTATGAAAAGAAAGAGTGATCTGAGTTCAGCATGGTGAGGAGCTGGGTGAGCCAGAATACACTATACTTCACATCTGAGACCTCAAAGCAGGAACATAATGTCAGCGAGTACTCGTTTTGTAGGCACTTTTTTAAATGTCCGCAATAGTTTCCACTAATTTACACATATGGAAAGTCAGTTTGAATCTGTATTTTATACAGTCCATGTGCATAACACCCACAACGGAGCTCAGCTGGTCACGCAGTTTTTGGCCTGTTATAGAGCTAGCGGGATACACTTCCAAACAGCGATTTTAATGTTATATCCATTGTGGAACATTTTAAACTTGACGTATCCAGTTGAATTGGGTTTTAGTTAGGCTATTGTTTAGGACAGGGTACTTTGTAATTCGCCGATTGTACAAATTTTGACCAAACGATAGATAGCTCTATAGAGAGGACTGCTGCTGCCCGACTGTTTGGCTTGGGAGCCCCGTCTCCTGGGAGGTATACACTGCTAGACACACGGGACTCATACTGTCTCCTGGGAGGTATACACTGCTAGACACACGGGACTCATACTGTCTCCTGGGCAGGTACACACTGCTAGACACACGGGACTCATACTGTCTCCTGGGCAGGTACACACTGCTAGACACACCTTATAACGGTGATCGCATCTTTAGTTCCGAAGCCTAGAAGACTTTTATGGCTCACTATCAGCTAGCTGCTACAAACAAACATATTCTGTAATTGTAATCCATGTCTTCACAGTATATACTAGACCGTTTTAGTGGTAATCTTTGTGAACCTCTGAACATAGTGGTTTAGTAACAGTAATACTGCATAAATGAACATTGCCGTAAACCTATATGTCAAACGTATGCATATATAAGCATTACTTAAACATTACTCCATAAGCAGCATTGAAGCACCTTGAATGTTCAGGTACCTTTTATATAGGATTTGTGCTGGATTTCACTTTCTGACTGTTTTGGCAGTGTAAGCCGGAATGGAATGGGAATTTTCTTGTCTAGCTGTCTCTCTGCCATTGCAAAGTAATGCCGATTACTTCAGTGGTTCTTCTCTTAATACATCCATGATTGCTGCACAAGCGTTGCTGTGTCAGCACTCATTGGTTGTTGCACTTCTTCACACATGATTGGTCGAGAGGACGAGTGGGCTGACCAGAGCTCATCAATATAAATCCTTGTCACAAAGAAAATAATTCTCTTATGGTCCATCGGGGTGCTTTATGTGTCATTATGCAACATTTTGTAGGGATAATTTAACCGAATTCTACCAATATTCTGCCAAACTTACATACCCCACTGTGGCAGTTGCTCCTGTCACACGCTACCCAAGTGGCTTTTCTGGGCTCCTCGGTAGATGTTGTAAATCAGTTTATTGGAGAGTTGGCAATATGTTACAGGCTGAGCAGATGGTAAATGCTGACATGTCAGAGCTCTCCCTGATTGTGTGGTGATGGCTGGTTTATCTTGTGCCTTGATCACCCAACGCACCACAGGTATGCAGCCTCACCCAGCCCCAGAGCCTAATCAGCCTGACTCGGTGAGGCTGCTTATACCAGCCATCAACCACACACTACATACCCCCAACACCAAATTGAGGGATAACAGGGTTATCATACCTTAAAAAAAACCCGGAAAAAAACAACCCAAACCCCATTGTCCCCAGTGTGACCAGCCTCCACCATGCCAGAGACCGGAGGCCTGGGGCTGCTGCCTTGGCTGGCGGAGGTGTCGCTGGACTTGGCCGTTGCAGGGCTGTCTGGACGGGCTGGGAGGAAGTTTGACAGCTGGGCCGCAGTGGTAGCTCCTCGGAGGGCCCGCAACAGCTCTCGGTAGGGCCACCCTCCACCATGGCGACGAGGCCTTATCCCCATCTCCTTCCCGGAGCATGGGGCCTTGGTCTTCTGTGCTGGCTGGCAGAGGTGTGGCTGGGCCTGGGCTGCTGCAGGCCGGTTTCAGGGGCTGCTAGCTGCAGACGGTTGCCTGTGGTGGTTGCTGTGCCGCCTCCCCCGTCCTCCGCTGGGCTCCACCACGACCATTGCTGCCGTTGGGGAAAGGGCTGGTGCTGGGAGGTGGCTGTCTGTCGACACTGCTAGACTCCAGTGTGTCTTCAGGCAGCCCTCTGTGTCCCTTTTCAGGTCGGAGAGGCCCCACGTTGGGTGCCAGTGTGGCAGTTTGACCCGACGACCAGGACATGGGTAGATTTTATCCAAACCAGTTTATTGGAGAATTGGCAAGATGTTACTGCCAGAGCAGGTGTTCCATGCTGACATGTGCTCTCCCTGAGTGTGTGTGGTGATGGCTGGTTTATCCTGTGATTGATGGTGGTGATCCTTGATCACCCAATGTACCACAGGTGTGCAGCAGGTACTGGCCTGGCATGCTTATGTGAGCGTTTTAAATCATTTTTGCATACATCGTTGGTGTGGACAGGATTTTTTTTTTAACGGAGGGGGGAAAAAAAAGTTTTCAGAAATACCTGTATAGGTGTGGACGAGGTTTCAGCCGACAGTTGAATTCACTGGCCAGCTCCTCCTCCAGCTCCTAGGCTTCTGTATTTGTCATGTCTGGAGTATACTCTGATTGGCTCACTCGTTATTGTAAAGGATTGTGGGGTTTGGCTTGTCCCCAAGTGCCAGTTGTGTCTCTACAAGACATTTTGTATGTTTAACTCTGTCTCTCTGCCCTTTTCGCAATGCACACACACACACACACACACACTTCTTAAATTGGACATTCAAGACTGCTGCCTTGTTGTCCAATGATCCGTGCTGTCCTGTGTTTCAGTAGCTATAGGTTTTTTTTTCTCGTCTTGACTATCCGCAGTTGGATGAAACTCACGCTGGTGAAACTCCCGGGTTGGGGGCAGCCTTTGGCGTCGGTGTTGCGGCTGCAGCCGAGGACCTTGAGCTATGGTTGACTGGCCAGTGGAGTCCCGAGGTCATTACCACTCCCGGCATGAAGCCAGGGGCTCTAATATCACGCTCCAACGCCCCTCAATACCCTTTGAATGGTGGAAAAATACAAAATACTTCTCTTTTCTCCTGCCTAAGCAGCCTAAACATCAACACATATTTGCATGTCTACCCACCGAGGGCAGTGTGCCTTAGCCGACCCTCAGGTAAAACACTTTAGAGTTACATAAACCCAGTGGTGAGTGGTCCATATAAGCTGTGAATGTGGCGCATGTCCAGGCGCTTTGAAAGACGACAGAATTTATATTGAAATTTATTTCCAATGTTTTTTGTTTAATTAACAAAAATTATTTGTGTTAAAACATTACAACAGCTAAGTTACACATTTCAGGATACTACTGTTTCACGCACCCGTAGACCGTCACACCAACTCTGTTGATGTTCATTGTTCATTTGCGTTTCTTGGAGCGTGTTCACACTGTCCTCCCGGCCGTCGCCATCTTGGCAGTGCCTGACTCCGCCCAACTTTGGGCTAATCCAAAAATGGGAAAAGAGGCAGAGGTGAGCTGCAGACAGCTAGCGGCTATCCTCCTGTGACAGCACCACCTGTCACTCAAAGCGGCCACACCCTTAATTATGCATAACTTTAAGCCTCAATAACAGGTGAGTTACATAAAGATTCACCCCCCTGTACAGTTGTCACGAAGGGGGAAATTAGCTATTGAGACCAAAACCGTTTTTTGTACCAGGCTGTAAACATGTTTATTTCAGCTGTAAAGTTGGGCATTTTAACATGGGGGTCTATGGGGATTTACTCCCTTTTGGAGCCAGCCTCAAGTGGCCATTCCAGGAACTGCAGTTTTGGGCACTTCCACGTTAGCTTAATTTTTCAGACCTGGAGTTTGCCCCTTCGACGTGTCCCGCTTTTTATCCACTGACCAATCGCGGCGAAGAAGTGATGGGGTTACGTAGCAGGCACGCAGATGGCGGCACTGACAACAGCAAGAACAACATTCAAGATGAAGAAAATGTTGTTACCGGCGCTACCGTTCTCGTTCCCGGTGGAAAGGTTAATTCCACATGGCCATGGTGATATAGGCAAAAGTATTTGGCAAAATACAAGCCTAAAATATAGTTAATGTTGTTGCGCCAACGTTAACGGATATAGCTACAATGTATGGAACTGAGCAACGTTGTGGAAATAGAATATAATGCATGTCGCGAGATTCACTTTTTAAAAACATTTTCTGCCCAAAATGCGCTCTAGGCAGCATAATATAAAAGGCGCACAGTGTGAACATGCTCCCTTAGTGTTGTAGCCAACATGTGGCATGGCTGATCAGTCTGTGTAGGAGGGCTAGGGGGCTCACCAGCATGCCTCGTGTCAAAAGAGCTCGCCACTCACTCGTGTCTGAAGTATTCATGTTTAATTGCGATTAGAATCTGAAGTATGTGTGACAACGCGTACGTTACGTTGGTCGATCGATCCGAGGTTTCTCAGGCATCAGACAAATGGTTTTGTCTCTGGGTTTCTGTCCTGCATACCAGTTGAAAGAAATAATAATAATGGAGTGGCTCTGCTAGAGTGAGGCAGATCAGCAACAAGGGACTGGGTTTACGCAGGCACACCGAGTACTAGAACTGCTGCAGTACAATGAAACGGTCTGCTGGAAGTCAGAAGACAATATAGGAAACTACTTTCACACGGATGGATTAGTGCCGCATTTGACCAAGGAAAGGAGTTCAAATAGACAATTATAGACAACCAAGCAATGTCTTTTCAACTGTTTATTATAATTTATACAATCCCATAGCTCACTGCCTCTTCTCGCTTTAAATGTGGGAGCAGTGTGTTAATTAGCAGAACATATTACAATGAAGCCAAACTTTTGGATTGTTTACAAATCCATCTTTTTTATTCTCCCGGTGACCAATTTCTGCATTCAGGCAAGAACCAGGAAACTCTCAATTTGCTTCTCTGGGCATATTCCTCTGTAGGAAATCCTTCTGTGCCTTCATCTGCTTGAATTACAGAGCATCTAGCAGATTCAGCAACAGCGCTTAGAGGTAATTGTGCACAGATAAGAACAGCTGATTTTTACTGTTTGGTTCGGTGAACACCAGCTTTTTTTTCCTGCCTCTGATCGATCCTCTTTTTCCCTTAGTGGTCCAATTGAATTTGTCTTGCAGAAATAGATTCATGCGTTCAGATGCTGATCCATGCATCCCAGACCTCCTTTTTCTCTGTCTCTTAGCTGAGTAAAAGCCCAGTGAACCACTTTATATTAGGCCTTCTTCCTATTTGTTTACTCGTTTGAGTGCAAAAGTTCATGGGCAGTGGGGACTGGAGTGGGCTGTAACTCTGTCCCATCTAAGGAATGTATTGCGTCTCACCACGACATTTGGATTATTGAATGCTGACATACTTCTGCCCATTGCCTCGAGACCATGCCTTGCCCAATTTATCTGCATGCTTAACAAATAAAAGCGAGACAAGAAATCAGCCTTTGAGAACAACAATAAGCACCCCTCCTCCCTCTCCTTTATTGCCCTTTAAGGAGCTCCGTCTGACTGCTGCTCTGTCTGGCAGTCTCTCTCTGCCCCTTCATTATCTCTGGCCGCATGCGCCGAGCGTGGTGCAGTGCTGCCCCGGAGGGAGGCTGGAGCCACGGGCTCCGGGACGCAGCAGCGGCCCGCCTGCTTAGGACCGGCCCGATGACGACCTCACCCGGACCGCATCCAGGTCTCTAGACCTGGGCGCGGTCACTCTGGGTGGGTTCCCGGGCCCCGACCACGCCCGCTGATGAATGAGCAGACGGTGACACAGAGGCCGGTGTCACCTGTGGGATCCAATCGGGATCAGACTGTTCAGGATGCTTGGCACGATTTATCATTGTGTGTGTCGGTCTGGGCCTCCTGGTGTAAATCCTGTTGTACTGGATTATTTGCCATTCCAATTAGCTATTAATTATGTTTGTCTGTGTGGGTCAATCTAGCATATTGCATATTACAGACAGCATTATATAACAATTCAAATGTCTACATGTTATTTGTATGTATGTTGTGTGTGTGAGCACGTGTAGGTGTGTGTGTGTGTGTGTGTGCCTGCCTGCGTGGGTGTGCATGCGTGCGTCTGTCGCCCTCCGAGTCTTTGTTTCAGTCTAGGCAGAACGTTGTATATTATAATGTATGAACAAGGTGTTTCCTGGATGGTGATGCCTACGAGCTCAGAGTGTGGAGGGGATCCCCATGGAGCTGCTCTGCTCACACACACCAGAGAGTTCATCGCTTACAATATTATTTAAAGAAATGCCATGGAAAGCAGATATGGTTCTGGTTGGTAATTGCAATCTGCACGATTTATTATGCATGCTCTTCTCTCATCACTAATAACTAAAACTCTCCACTAATTCATAGGTTAGCCTTTTGATTAATTTCTTTTCTGCCATCTTTTAATTAAGGAAGTGAAAGGAAAGGAAATTAATGCTATTTCTCGCAGAAAAGAACAAATCATTTTCCCCAATTTCGCTGAAGAATATTAACATGTAAAAATAGCACATCATTTTGCAAAGGTTTAAAAAGGTATTTAATCTATGAACTTCAGCTAGTTCAAGGGAGAATGTTGTATTACGATGCCAGCATTATGTTTGAATTACTGCATACAGGACAGGACATTCAGATATATAGCGTCTGCATGTCGACAGCATCTGTTATTAACTGCATACATGAAAACAAAAACACTTCTCCTATAGGATTCCTTTGCAGCGCAGATCCCTCTTGTGAAGGTCATGATGATTGCAGAAAAAAAACATACAAATATAACTATACAGATTCCCTTATTTCATATCCACAGGAGTATAGCCTGCTTTTTCTATTGTTAAGAACAAATTGAAGCAGCTGTTGCTGGCTATTACTGTTTATTGCTCTGGGCATTGGATTTTACATTGTCTGGTATAGAGCCCAGAAGTCACTCGTGTGTGTGTGTGTGTGTGTGTGTGTGTGTGTGTGTGTGTGTGGGTGTGTGTGTGTGTGTGTGCGTGCGTGTACGTGCATGTGTGTGTGTGTGCGTGCGTGTACGTGCGTGTGCGTGTGC
>OMNR01014678.1:1755-12211 GCA_900303205.1 Mora moro
GCCTCCTGGATCCTGATTAACTTGTTAATCCCTTGATCTTTTTCCAACTTAGGTGTTGTCTATATATCTGTGTTTTGAATAGTGTCAAGCAGTGCTGGTAAAAGTTTGAAATTTGACTTTTTAATACTCAATATGCGAGATATAGAGACCATGGTCTAACAAGAAGTAGGCTATGGCCAAGTAATGTCGCCTCCCTCAATCTTAAGGTCATTCTTTCAGTCTGAAAGGTTACAACTATGTTGGAGACGAGAATGGTCTGTTGACCATTGTTGACTCGGTTCCCATCAAAAATACAAGCTGGCAAAAACATGGGTGATGGTACCAAATTGGTTACCATATTATGCACCACATTATGCACATTTCTGTTCAGCCAAATATCTTTATTTACAATATATCTGTGCCTGTGAGACAAAATACTACAGCAATGTATTTATATTGCATTATTTCTTCTTTTTTTAAAAAGGTGTCCATTTTAATTGATGTTCTGTTTTGTTAAAGCTAAATAGCTAAAGAGATTAAACTGACAAAGCACTCAAATAGAACCACAGGGATAGCATCAAACACATTCGTGTGCATAAGCTCAGTTACTCTTACACTTCCTGGCAACATTCATTAGCTAAAGTGCAACAATAGCCTTCACCAAGTCTGCAAAATGTACTTAAATATGGAATAGACATAGTAGGCTACTGTGTCAGTTGTGGTATCGGTACACAATTATTTTCCTTAATTACATCTAGTCCCATTTTATCATCAACATTCTTCATGTGGTCTGTACCCAGGTGTGAGAATAGAAAATGAGAATTTAAATGTAAATGATTTAAATGAATTTGAGTGTTTTATGAGAATTTAGCAATTCCTTGTTATATTCCTCTATACTTCTACTACACTTTTTTTCAACAAAATCATACTAAAAGCTGCTATCTGCAATTTGTGCCCACCCCACATTGTTTTGATTTAATTGTGTTTTTAGAGATTCAGATCTATTATGGCCAGTAGTCCAAAAAATGCATGAGAACCATCAAAACACAATTCAATCAAAACAAAGTGGGAGTAGAACTAATTGAAACACATTATTTAAATCTTAGTATTTTCCAACAAGCAAATAATGGGAACTAATAAGGAATGAATAGGTCAACGATTATTTAAATATTTAATAATTATAGAAAATAGATGAGGACATACAGAAAGTGTTATACTATACTACACTTGGTAGAAATGACAGATTTCTTAAGCAACATCACTAATGCACATTTGTGTTTACGTTGTATGAGGGCAACCTGTTGTTCTGTGGGTATAACTTAAGCTCTGAAGCGTCTAAGATTACCACACAGTGAGTGATAATAATAGCTCGACCAATAAGCTCCTCGGAGTCACTTATAATGTGAATAAGAAAGCGCATATTACTTACATGGCTTACTTACATGGAATAAAGTGAGGAGAGTCAGCGGTGTTAAGTGGAAGATATATTTGAATACAACAAAACAACAAGAACAGTTTAGATCTAAATAAATATTCCTTGGTATCTGTGACATATTTTGGAGATTTTGCAAATCATTGAGGCACTCCTTGTCTGTCATGAACTGAAACCCTGATCCCTCCCCTTCACGCTGATTGGTTCATCATTTTTATATTTCTGGAGGCCAGACTGATCTGCAGAGAGAGGCAGAATGTGAACTCAGAGATCTGGATGGTCTGACAAAACGCACCTCCGACACGTCAAATATCTTTGCGATGGTGGTCGATTGTCAAATGCATATTTTGTGGGACAATGTGCAAAAAGGATTGAGCAGCCCAATATAGGCACTCACCTTTAAGGTGACGGACAACAGGATCTAAAAACGTAAAATAATAGCATACCACAGAGGGATGTATCTACTACCACACCTACCGAAAATGTCAAAAAGTATATTTATATACATCTCAAAGTCAGCTAATAAACTCAGTCTTGGAAAGACTCAGGGGTGTGGTCTGAAGGGGGTTTATGCGTTAAGCCTACCTGAGGAGAGGATAGGTTGCGTCAGAGCCTTCCGTATGTAGTCTGACGAGATTTAATACATATCCGGGTTGAGAAGTGCCAGAAGAAAACAACCACGCTGCAGGTGAACCGGGGTCACACACACCCCTCACACACATGACTGCACACTGAAAACGGCTTGTTTATTTCTCACAGGCTCTCCCTTGTGTCTTGACATGGAAAAACAACGTTTTGAGTGTGAGATAAATGGGGAATGTATTCATTTCCTCATTTGTAACAACATTTTGTTGTTGCTTCAATGAAAAGCAACAAATAGAATGACTACATAAACGCATAATGATACAAATAAATAACAATATAAAATAATTGTATAAATTATAAAAATAATCCTTGCAGTGGCGTAGCCAGCATTTTTTTCATTGAAAAAAATGATAGATGTCAAAAGCTACTGTTTTTTTCCCCCATTGATTTGATTAGTGACAATTTAGACACAGCATGTCTATCTTCTGCTGATCTGTTGGAATTATTTTTTTTACCTTGTTATTGGCAATGCACTGCACGCCATCTCCTGTCCCCTCTCCTCCTTGTCTCCTCTCCTCGTCCGCTCTCCTCCTTGTCTTCTCTCCTTTCCTTGTCTGTTCTCCTCCTTGTCTCCTCTCCTTGTCTGCTCTCCTCTACCCGTCTCCTCTCCTCTCCTTGTCTGTTCTCCTCCTTGTCTCCACTCCTCTGCTTTCCTTGTCTCCTAATTTCCTCTCCGATTCTTTTCTTCCTAAGCAATTACATTCAGATTATATCGGAATCAGATTGCCACAAAATAATCACATAGACTATAGGGCCTACTGAGTTAACTACTACTCAGTAGACTGCAATCTCAAAAGCTACGGAAAGGGAAAATCATATCACATCTGACAAATTTGAAAGGAGGAGTGTATTTTTGCCTGATTATTATGCAGCCTTCATAAATCGTGTCATTAACGATAGGCCCGTTGCGTAGAGGCGACAATTGCTAGTCGCGACAGCCCATTATAAACCGCACTAGGCTACATCGTCTATGAAATCCAATCTATGGCAATATTTCCTTTCTAGAAATACATTTAAGTTTGAACAAGTCATCTTGTTCCTCTTATACTGATGTGTGCAACATCAGTTTCCTAGGCTTGATTTCAATTAACGGCCTAACATTTGTTGCAAATGGAAATCATCAAAATTGTTTTTCAACTTTTTCAACAATAACCCATGATCCATTTTGATTTCAATTAAAAGGAAAAATGAACAAAACTACAATGAAGATGTAATTCCCAAATATTTGTCTTCCATATTTTGCATGGATTTCAGGGGGATTTCAACCCGATACCCTGCCCCCCCTTTTATTTGAGATAGGAATTTACACAATTATACTTTCTATTTGATTTTATAAGTAAAATAAAGCTAAATGTAGAAATCCAGTACAAATGAGGTTTTCAATGCTGCGATATTGTTGTGTAGTGAGAAAAGAAAAACAGAAATTAAATTACAAAACTAAATATGACTCCTGCAAGCATCTCTTCTGTTCACATTTATTTGAAATGACAGTGTCTAAAAGAATAAAACCCATTCCACCAAACCCAATCAACACAGATTTATTAGCAAACTATTCTAACAAACCTTGAAAAATGTGAACTATTTCTCCTTTCTTTCGGTTTATATCCAAAAGAAAAAAAATCGACCTAAAATCCTAATGCTTGGATTCACGATAAACCTGATACATAATTATATAAATAATGAATGAGTTGCATTGCATTGTTGATGTTTCTAGAAGGAACTATATTAACAATTATACATACACAAGTACAACAGTAGCATTATGTAAGTTCTGAACTGTTACCATAAAACAATTATGAGTAAAAATCAACACTTTAAGGCAGTGGGCATCATTCTTTGGGCATAAAATATAGAGAGATTCCAAAAGTTATAATTCACTTTACACGAAACACAGTATGCATTGTATTCTATCCATTGCACCTTTTAATTTATACATTAATATTGTTTTATATAATAAAACTAGTAGGACTGCAACCCAGTTGTACTTTATTTTGTAGGTACTGTATTTTGTCTTATTTGATATTAAAGGTGCAGTAGGAAAGATTGGAGAGTTGTAAAGACAGAGAGAGAATAAATATTTTGTACACGTCTCTTTCAGTTCAGTTAATATTTTATTGTCCCGCAAGGGAAACTCACTTTTCAGCAGGGCATGATAAACATTGCAAATACAAATTGATACATAAAATGCTAGAAGAATAAAAAAAACACAAATAGATAAAACCATAAAAGACAGATGACAGGTAGGAGCAGTAGTGTGACACAGAGAAAGTGCCAAGTGTGCAAAATAAAACGCAAGGTTCTAATTATTTCCTCTGGTGTATATATCCCCCTTTAGAAGTGTGCACTCTTTCTTCTCTGCTCCAGCTCCCATCCGTAGGGGTTCATGTCCAGTTTTAACATGTTCAGCACCCAGGGGTCCTGCTGTGCCCCTTTAATGAACTCATCTTTATTAATATGACCTGTAGCAAAACAATTGAATCTAGTTAAAACTAGCCTATCATCAGCCTGCTCCTTTGACTCTTCCTGCAGTTGTTCTATCATAGAACAATTCCTTACCATCTCCGTCAGTGTCTACAGCCTCCAATATCCGATCCACCACCTCATCCACGGTTAGCTGGCTGTCATTCAGGTCCTTCTTTGTGCTTTGGTTTATTCGATAGATACTCTAGGGAGAGAGAGGGCGCATATTAATGCACGGCTGGAGGAATCACTAGGGACGGAGTGGACTGTCCATTTACCATGGACAGGCACGTGTACTGTCTCGGAGGTATCACAAATGAATATCGGGTTCCATAAATAGGTTGCATATAGGTAGGAATGCAAACATATAAATAGAAGTTGAGCTTAAAAAAGCAAGTAAACATTACATTTTACATTCTCGTCTTACGTGGCCTCTTATATAATTAAATACATACATCTAAATAAATACATATATTCCCAAAGGTGGTTTTCATGGCTAAGCACTTACAAGTAGATCAAATGTACATTCATAATCAACTTTTAACATAAATATGACCAGTTCTGTTGTACCATTTGTAATCCCTTCAAGTATTAAAAGAGGCTTAGGTTCAGTACAGTACCTTTATGTAATAGACCCTTTTAACAGAGGCATCATCGTAGGACAAACACAGGTGTCGCTCATAACACTAATGGGTCTGCTCCGTTTATGTACCAGGTCCACTCTAAATGGACTTACATCAATAATGGAACGCAGCTCGCTTCTGTCCACGTAGCCGTTGCTGTCTTTGTCATACACTTTGAACGACCAGCGCAACTTGTGCTCAAGGTCTCCCCGAAAAACCAGATTCAACGCTGCTACAAACTCCAAGAAATCAATGGTATTATCCTGTAGATGAAGAAGATGAGAACATATGTTGATCATACAATTGGGTCGCCATGGTTCCTAGTAAAAAAAAATATAGCAAGATGTAGCTACGCAGACACTTTCTCACCCCATTCCTATCAAACGCTCGAAACATGGCCTCCGCATAATCCGACATCTCTCCCGTTGGGTCCACTCCAAAAAACCTCTTGAACTCGTGCAGGAACAGAAGTCCGCTCGGACACTCCACAACAAACTTCTTGTACATATCCTGAAGCGCCTTGACGTCAATCTCCTCATCGTTTTTCTCCATTTGGTGTATCCAAATGGTTTAGATGACTTCATTCAACACCTTTTCTCCATGATTTTTTGAAGTATCTGTCTGCGGACTGTCTGACTCATGAAGCTAATAGTGCCAACAGGTTCTGTTATAACCTGGTCTCCGAGGGTCACTCCTACTGTGTTCACACAGCCACTGGTGGTGATTAGCATGGCCTCAGAATTAGGCTACTATTGACTACTGTGGCGGGGTTTCCTTCTCCTACTTAATCTAACTCACCCCCTACCAGAGTACCAGAGCTTACAGTGCATCTCATTTACAGTGTGACCACTTAACCTGACAGCAAACAAGGGACAGTTGTTTGCCTAGTACTATTAGGGCTGCACGATTATGACAAAAAGGATAATTGCAATTATTTTGCCCAATATTGTAATTCCTCAGACTTCCTCAGATTCCAGTGCCCTTAACGGCAATGCCTGTGATTTGTTATGAGCGCTTATTGCTGAGTTGTAGCGGTTGTTAATTCAATTTTATGTAACCTGTACAAAATCAGATGTATTATTGTATTTGTATTAGTGTATTTATTTTTCATTAAATTAATTACATTTAAATTACTTTAGCTTATTGTAGAGGCCAACATCGTGATTTCAATTAATGTGCAATTAATGGTGCAGCCCTAAGTACTAGTATGATTGACAATGTGATGAAGGGCGAATAAGCAAATTTGAACCCAATATTCTTTGGCATTGAGGGTTTTGTTTGTTTAAGAGAAACTTAATCAGATTAATAATGAGACAAAAAATGCAAAGAAGAAGAAAGACCTAATGTAATTGAATGAATGTGGTTTTTAAACTGTATTTTCTATGACAACTATGAAAATGTGTTTATGTGGGCTGTGATTTTTTTAAAATGGAATTGTATTGCCAAGATTAATTATTCTAGCTGTGTGAGATATCTTGGCAGTTGGAGTTCATGGCCTCCTCCCTCTGTTTGATTATTTAGTGTGAAATGCTTATGCTCAGTGATAGCAGCAACATTGTGGAGATGTGGAGGCTATGGACAGATAGTTAGGCATTTATTGCGAAGAAAAATGTAATTCTTACCGTGTGAAGAGTGTTGCAATATGTATGCGTGACCTAATTAATGATTGTACAACCACAAGCGCACAGAAGACTATATACTGTATGTGGTGAGGAATGTTACTGATGGATGAATATACCGGTATACAGTATCTCTGATCAGTCCGAATATATGTGTCCGTAATCAGTCTCAGTCTTGTTCTGTAAGAAGATTCTTGCCTACATCCAATTATCTGGAGTCGTACCAATCTCTCTTAATTAGATTGCATTAGCTTTTAGGATAATCAATTAGAGACTCTGAAACCAAATCTTACACAACACAAACCTGGCTGCTCAACCATTTACAGAACCAGCAATCGAAAAATGACACCTCTTTGTTCCAGAAGATTAATATATTATGTATTAGTATAGTTTAAATATTGAAGTATATGAAACAACTCTTTTATCAAGACAATTCAATTCCAATTCCTAATTTACAAAGACTTGCTTGCTCACTTCTATTCAACACACAGCTTTATTTAACTTTGAGAAGTTAGCGTAAGAAGTGCAATAGGCTAACATGTATGCCTAGATTTAACTCACTCAAAGAGTAAAACCATTATTGTTATAGTCTTATCCATTGCTGACAAGAGTTTGGTACCTTTTTATCCTTTTAAGTCTTGGCAGCTGTGTATTGTTGGCCACAAAACACACCGTTTGTGCCAGTGAAGCTAATCAGATACACCAAAGAGAGAGAAGGAAGTGGGTGGAGGAGCGGTGTAAAAACACGGGTGATTTGACTTCTCAGGACACCTTTCAGACAAGCGACCTTCTCATTTTCCGACTCACGTTTTCTACAAACCCAAATTGTTGCTTTAGAATAGAATAGGACAGAACAACAGACCCTGCAGAATCAATACACATCCTTCCTGGGTCTTTTCCAGTACATATAGTCCTTCAATATCTGTGTCCATAATTCACTCTTCAAAAGGTGCTGTAGGATGTAAGATTTAAGAGTTATAATTTGAGTGTAATTTGTTAGAAATGTCATAGCCATCCGTCAGCTATTAGTGAGTGAAATGCTCTGTGCCCGACTGGGCACATATTATATAGCAGTAAAGGGTGGGAAAACCAGTGGCTGGGAAGGCACTTTTTACAAATTATATACAGATTAAACATACATAAATTCCACATTGACAACTGTTACTAGAAATGATTAACAATCAGAGTGATCATCATTTTCAATACTGTAGCCTAATGTCCAGCCATGACATGTATAATTTCATCCAACAAAATTTAATTGGCTACTATCCAGCATATCATAGAACAAACTATTATGCAAACAACCAATATTAACATTTAGTATGCAAAAACATGAATAAACAAAGAGCCGTTTGGGAGCCCACTCTTATGGGTGAGCTGTGCCAAATGATCTCACTCACTGAAAATAGCTGGAATGCCCATCACTACTGATTGCCTCTTAATGAACAACCAACCAATCAAAAACACCCGCCTTCCTTTGTGTACTTCCCTGTCCTATCTACCCCTCCCACTGTTTGAATTCCCATCCATTCCAGATCACCTGACTGTAGCTCCGCCCACAGCCACTTGATTCCCAAACTAAGCTGCGGGGCCTCTCCAGGTTATGAGGTGTAAAACGTGTGGTGGAATTTCTTGAATAAAAAGAACAGACTTGGGTTGCCTTTCTGGAGTTTTTTTATATTGCAATATAGACCCCTTATCAGACCACGCCACACTGACGTTACGCAGGCATGCCCGTGCTCACCGGTTGCAGAGAGTGCTGTCTTCAGTACTACAAAGCCTTCTTTCTATCTGCTAGTCATGGAACTCTATTTCTTGTACATGTCCACAAAGCAAAAAATGTTATGCATCAAGTGATTTGTATGCTTTCAATGTATCCATGGTGTAAACACTTTACGTGTCAAAAAATATCTGGCCATTGTAGGCATGGCCATTTGGTGGAGTCCTTCAGATTGTATTTGTTTTCAAGCTTTGTTTGAAAGCCAGGCAGCTGGACACACTGGGACTCGTACCGGCGATTGCGTCTTTAGTTCACCGTGTCCCCATTGCTAATAAAACAAGTATAATATTATTTATATTATTTTAATTGTGGTGAAAACCGGGACAATTTGGTAGTGAATGTTGAAAGCCGGGACATTTTAGTGTTTTAGTGTTTTGTGTAGTGTGTGCAGATCTTTGTCGGGACTCGGGACACCCAGCTTGAAACCGGGACAATCCCGGACAAACCGAGACGTCTGGTCACCCTACTGTTAACAATACCCCATTGTCTAATGTCAATTTGGCAGCATAAACGTGCCTATCCCTAAGTTGTTGTTGTTGTTGTTGAAGTTGATATAATGCCGAGACAACATTTACACAATAAAACAACGAAATAGTCGAAGAAAGTCTTTTTTTGGCTAGCTACTTTTCTTCATTTCCTGCTGTCGGGTTCTTTTGAAACTGGTGTGCACGCATTGTGTGTATACAAAAAAATAATTGGTCTATAGGAGAAACAAGTTCACAAGCAATTCAGAAGAGTCTCTCTCTCAACTGAAGTATCAGAGAGCATTTATACAGTATACTATTGGCTAAACATCATACCAACAGTTTTTTATTTGAAGTTAGCATAATTGGCTAGACAGTGATACAAGTTTGAGCACTCCTCATCTGCTGGGTCACTGTTGCTAAGATTTCTATTAGAAACAAGAAGAGTGGAACGTGCATGGCGTGTGAATGTTGATACAAGCTCTCAGTAACTCTACAGTTAGTTGGTGTACTCCTGAAAACGACTCTTGCCTGTTCTTAAGTCTCCACTTGGTGGTGATAAAACATTACAGAGAATGCAGCATAAAACGCATTAACAACACACCCTACACACATAATTGAAAACCCCTTTTCCAGCTTGCTTCTGGAGGCACTGCCAAATTCTTAATGATTGTCTGGGAAGTCCTTTGAGACAATAAACGCAAAGTATTAACATCAAAAGCATGGAGTTGCTTGATTTTGGAAAAGAAAAAAAGGAAAAGTACAGAGACGATGATGTTTAAAAGAGATTAGCAAATGATCAAATGGCAAATAAATCCCATATGAATATTGATCTATTATGCTCATGTTTGATAAAATATATTTTCAAATAATTCATGGCATTTTGAAGGCATGCCTGCTATGCCCATTTGAATCCCATTAGAATTGGAGCATTCCAGATTGCCGTTGTAATGTAAGAGCAGGTCTGCCCAGGAGGGTGGCTATTTTTGTCTATTCAGGAAGGCTTTCATTGAGGTAAAAAAATAAAAGATCAGTGTTCTCTTCCTTTGGAAGCATATTTTTAGACTTACATTTTCATTCTACACATTGAAATGTCACAGAGACTCAAAGCTTTAGCAAAAATGCATGAAAAGGCATCACATTGAAAAGTTGAGATCAAAAGGGAAAAAAAACGCTGTTTGGAATGCGAATGGCCCATAATAGCCTGCATACAAAAACATGCATGCAGACACACACATACACACACAAATTTGAAGACTCACGTGCACGCACGCACGCACGCACGCACACACATACACACACACACACACACACACACACACACACACACACACACACACAGAGATGTAGGTGCACAGAGTATGTACACATTACACCCACTAACATGCGTGCACACACTCATCCGTTGACCCACACGGCCGGCACAGTCATGCACACACAATGGGGGGGGGGGG
>OMNR01015154.1:8237-19352 GCA_900303205.1 Mora moro
AAATAAAACAAATGTTCATATGAATAGATAATCCCATCCTGTATGAGTCAGCCTTCAATTAAAAGTTGATCCTTAATCAAATGTTCGATCATATGATGCTTGCTCTTCAGCTGCCCTTTTTAACAATATATTACAAAACAACCATCCTTGCATCCTACCAGTAATGTGTGTCCTGCGTATAGTAATGTAATCGTACTAATAAGTTAGCACTGCACAAGGATGTCGTCGAGGATCTCATTGTGTGAGCAGTAGCGCACATAGTTGAACCAGCAGAGGTCTTGAGGAGAGAGCAGCCATTGTGTTTGCTGCAGGTGTGTCCCTCTCGCTCCTGAAATGGTGCCTCCTTGCCACGCAGGTTTTGCTCAAATCTGCCGACGCCCTCAGACAGTGCAATAGGTTGTATTTTATACTGTTAAACTTACTTTTATACTGCGGTAAACAACAGGACGTATACCTTTATACTGTTAGGCAGTAAACATGCAACAGTCCCATGGTTAGTAAATGTATATGTCAACATGTATGTCAAACAGGTAAATAAAATGAAAACATTGGAGACAGCGCCATCTGTCATGAGATCCTGGCTATTGCAGGTGTTTTTTTCCTGACAACGTAGAAGGCTATAGTTGCATCGTGGTTTGTTTTCGGTGCTGCCCTCTTGGTTTTAATGAACGGTTGGTTTTAAAGGAGAGCGTGGGCCAAACCGGTGGCTTGTTTTCGTATGTTTGGCAAATGTCCCTGACCAAGTATAACCAAACTTGAGGCCGTTTTATACCTTGCTTGCAATGGGCGTGTCTAAAATCTGCTTCCACATTCCACAATATGTATCTATTACACCTTTCCGTGCTACTCCGGTGATGCAGCTCATTCCTAACACCAATGCCTTCACTCCTGCAGCTTTTCGGCGTGTTCTGGGCTGCGTACAGCGCCGCCTCGCTACTCGTGGGAGATGAGTTCAAGACCAAGAAGCCTCTGCTTATATACCCCATCTTCCTTTTGTATATCTACTTCCTGTCACTGTATACCGGCGTGTGATTGGACGAGCTGCTGTTGCTGCTGTGGACCTTTTTTGTGGGATTGGGACTCGGGACACCATGAGGCAAGGCGGGAGGATTCATTCCACGATTCACAAGGAAGCATGGAGTTACTTATATTCTTTTAAACTGCTCTGTTGTTTTTTATAAAACTGTCAAAATCCTAGACAGTGGAAATATGATGTCGAAGCTAGATATTGGTGTATATACTTGTGTCTGTTATGCTTATATTGAATAAAAAACAAAAAGAACCATGTACAGGTTAAACCGACAAATTCAGAGCTCAGTTCTCTTCCGGCAACCTCAGATCTCCCTCTTGTAATATTGTAATTCTGACATCTGGAATCTGGTATCACTCAAATTAATGTTCTTTTATTTAATTTTAATTTCTTTTTTTTCATTCGTTTTTATCAATTTATAACCGTGGTGCCAAATTCTCCAAGTTGATTTTGAGTGAGTCCTGCTAAATGAAGAAGGCGGTGTGGTTCTTAAAAGGCCATTTATACACTTTTGTTTTCCACAGATAGATTTCTTAACTTATTGAATATCACCTGGGGTAGGGGTTTAGCTGGAGCGCTTTGAGTGAATTAAAACATTGTCTTATAAATATTCCCCCCTGCCGAGTCATCATTTGGAAAACTGCTTTCACAAATATGAAATGTGTTGTTGTCCTCATTCCCCCAACAACCTTACAGCAAACGATCACGTTCTCTCTATTTTGATCAAATATACCACTTGGGTTTCTACTGAGGGAAGTTCCATTCTTCTTTTCATGTGGACATCCAACGGTGCCAGCTCCAGGCATTCAAATCCATTCAAACAACGTGATAGGAGCTTAATTTGTGTGGAAGGTGTCAATGCAAAACAGGACGGACAATAAGCACAAACAAGCACATAACAGATTATCACAGCTCCAGTCTCAAAGGGCTGCCCGGTCCCCATCATACGACACCCCGAACCCCAAGCCCTCGAAAGGACGAGGGAAAAACCTCCCTGAAACTTTGAGAAGGAACTCAGCAGAGGGGTCCCTCCTTCCAGGGTTGAATGGGCAGACAATGGTAGCAATGATTTGAAGAAAGATAAGATGTACTTTATTAAAACCAGACAGATTCAAATAAGGAGGGGGTTCATGAAAGTGGTTCACGCTCAGCTTTAGGAACATGTAACAACCATCTCATTATCATCTTCAGAAGATATTGTTAAGCCCATGGCACCACTGAAGACATCTCGGCCCCAAGCACCACACAGAGATGCTGAATACAAAAAGTAATAATACAAAAGTAGCATTAGGGGGTAATAAAAAAAGTGCACATTACAATGTCAGTATCACTGAGTTGTTATCTTCCTGATGAGAGTAACAAAAGGGACCAGATCTCACATCTCATGACATGTCAGCGTGCAGGAAGAGTGTGTGATGGGTGTCATGTACTTTGACGAGAGTTATATGAGTCAACCATGTTGTTTCTGAACAGGTGAAGACTTCAAGAGTTAATGACAACTTAAAATCAAAATAGTAGTAATTTTGTTGTTATTACTCACTGCTAAACGGTTTTGTGAATGTGACACTAAGTCACTGAGTTTTAGAAGGACATTTTGTTGATATCATGAAATCTATTTTGTACTAATCAGAAGTAGCCTCCTTGTCTGAACTGGGAACTAATCATAAAGTATGTATTGATGATGAACTAGATTAATCTTGAATGAATTAATTAACCTTTTTAAATCGAATTATAGTATAGTTAATAGTTGGTGTTTGAGAGTGTAATTGTTCATGTAATCAATTACATTTCAACAAAACTAGCAATATTTTTGTGTATTTTGGTGATTTCCCAAATGTACATCTAGAATAAAGAATTTATTATCTTATACTTTTTATTATACTTATATTATACTTTGTGGATACATATAGGCCTGTTCATTTATTTAAAACAGCTTGCCATAATAAAATACAAAAACAATCACATTAAAGGTGCTGTATGTAACAATGACGTCGAGCGTCTGAAACGGGTACTGCAGTCCAAGTTGACTCCGCCCTCCGCGCGAGCGCGTTGCCAGGTTGACGACACTGAACGAACACGAGACGAGACAATGACAACCACACTGTAAGTTGATCAGCTAATGTACATGTTTGCAATGTATTTATCGTTTGCAAATAATAAAATAGCTCATGTGGAACTGTTCATTAAAATTTTTTTAAAAATTTCTAAAAAAATAAAAAAAGGTTTAGAATCTATTACAATGTCAGTTGCTCCAGTTGATTTGTTTGATTCCATGGCTGCAGCACGCTGTGTTTGTGTCACTTAGTTTCATCTGCAGAATAAGACACAGACCAGAACAAACACACACTTTCTGGCCCGGCATGGACTTTTCCAAGGAGAACATACTGGCTGTCGCATTGAAGAAGCCAGTATTTACACACAGTATGTTTCCTTCATCTCAATGACATAGCATAATAATAATACACTTTATTTATATAGCACCTTTCATACAGGAGGTGCAGCTCAAAGTGCTTAACAAGAAATAAATTACATACTCGAAGTGCTCCACATAAAAATGAAAATAAAAACATGAATGTCAATAAAAACAATAAAGATATCATGGTCATTTTATGATTTAGTACAGTACATGTGTTACATATAGCACCTTTAATTAATGAATAGATTCATTAAACTTTTTTATAAACATAAATACAAAAAGCAAAACATATTGTCCATTATTAATTAGTTAATATTGGTGTTATCGTGTTAGTTATTGGTGTTATCGTGAAATGATTTCCTATAGTAAGCCGATGTAACAGCTTAACATACTTCATAAAGTATGATTAATGAATAAATGAAGACATTTATTCATGAATAAATACATTGATAAATGAAAAAACACACAAGTAGCAAACGACGTTTTCCGAAAAGGCCCTCGGCGCTCTTTCAGTTTGTTGTGGTTCCACTCGCGGTGTTCTCGCGAGAGCGTGAGCTCCCGTTCACCTGACGTGTGACAGAAAGGCTGGCGGAGTGTTCCCAGCACTACAGACGGCGGCGGAGCGGAGCTACTGTACCACGGCGACGGGCGGCGGAGACCGAGAAGAAGTAGCCGCTGAAGGAGAGCCAGCAGCGGCCGAGGAGGAGGAGGAGGAGTAGCAGCAGCAGCAGCAGCAGCAGCTCGGAAGTCTCTATTCTTTCACATCCCGAACACAGTACTGATATCGGCGGTGATCCACACACACACACACACACGCATAATAAAAAAAAAAAAGGAGAGAAGGGAGAAGCAGAGGAAGATGGCGGCCGCGGCCTCGCCGGGCTCCGGCTCGTCCGCCGCCTCAGACTGGGCTGTGCTGAGAGACGGCTGCCTGCGCTGCGACGAGCAGGGCCTGCGAAGCCTCTCGTACCACCCGGCCCTCAACGCTATCCTGGCCGTCACCAGCCGGGGTAGCATTAAAGTCATTGACGGGACTTCCGGGGCCATCTTGCAGGCGTCGGCGCTCCACGGTCAGTCCCCGCCCGCCGTGCCTTTTTAATTCCCGGTGTGCCGATCCGAAGCCCCGCTTGTCAACAACCGCTCGCCCCCCCGGGTCAACCCCGAAGCTAGCGCTAGGCTAGCCGCACGGCTCCCCGGGCCTCAGGACACCGCCCGGGGAACGGGTGGGTGTGTGCAGACGCACCAGGGGGGGGGACCAGGGTGAATCCGACGTGTTTCTCTGGTCACCCCGTGGAGGCTGTGCTTCTTCAGGGCTATTTTAATCCGATATGATCCGTTACCGACGTCCCCGGGCCACGGCTAACCCCAGCTAGCCTAGCGTTAGCATAGCGGTCTACCCCAGACCAGCACGCCTCAGACTCCGGGGTGATGGCAGAATATATTGGCTGTGTATCGCCTGGAGATGTGGTGGTGGACCAGTTTGCGTGTTAACAGTGTTGACATGTGTGTTTCGGTGCTCCGTGTGGCTCCAGCGGACCGGGTGGACTCGTACCACGGCCGCCCGGTCGCTGCCTCCGTATCCCGCATACTGTCACTCATCCCGGGGCTTGTTGTGTGTGTGTTCGGCATGACGGACCGTGCTTGCCATTAGGGTCTTGGGGTTGGGATGTTTTGTTTTTTTTACCCATCAGTAGTCCCCAAACTAGTTGTAATGAAGTAGTGGACAGTTTCAGTGCTTTGCCAGTGCATACCGTTTAATGTTAAAATGCACACGTTTGACAAGGAAGTGGGTTGTTTCGCGCAGTTCCTACATAATGGAGAACCGTTAATGTGTAACAGCGTGTATGTCACATTTTATATTCCTACACTAGTCATTGAGGCCCTCATTTGTCCAGTTTAGCGAATTTGGCTCCTTTTGTTTATACTTGATAAAGTTTTTGTTTAACATGTCAATTCTTAGTGACTCGTGCTTTAGAATGGATGCAACGTGTACTATTGCACAATGTGCTGTTAAATATTAAAAATGACCACACCAGGCATTCAATAGTGTACGTTATTACTGGAGACTTGCTGACTGCTCGTTTCTTTAGCCTTTATGTCCCCAAGAAACACCTAAGCAGCACGCCTTTTGTGGATATTTGAATATATTGGGCACTGTGGTCTACATTATATTCAAGATGAGAGTGCAGTGCAGCATCTGTCGGCATCCTGTGTGTTAAGAGTTTGAGGAGGCCCATATCTAGTCTTCAAGCCACCACTGATGTTCACAATGTTGCTACTGTAACATGGGGCTTTTATTACAGTCTTTAGTTTACTGACCGATCATATTGAGACTTCCTGCGTGTGCTGGGTGATATTCTTCTGTACGTTGTGTGTCATATTGTATTGCCGTAGCATTAGCAGTAGCGTTAGTGCAGTCCCATGATCTTGGCTCCTAAAGGACACTGATGCGAACACCGCTACGCTGGGACCAGATGTGCTGAAACGCCTCCATAAACTACAGCTGATGCTGAGCCTGGATGGCTCTCAGGGATGTCCCTGTTTACTGCTCTGTTCAGATGGATCTAATGTCAACGTTGATTGCCAATTTATTCCAACATTATATCTTTATTAACTTTCATAACCTCATCATAAAGTTTTGTGTTGAGGTTGACTGTTCATAACTTTGTAAAACCATGCGCTCCTTTTTTCATTTGACTTAATGTGTTTTTATTCACGGTACAATATTCACTATCCCTGTTCCTTGGCCCCTAGAGAGCTTACGGCTAAGGAGTGTCGTCTAATGTGGGCCTTTGAGACTGTAATTATGAATGAACTCGCACAGATACTACGTGGATATGTTTATATATGCTACAGCTCTGGCCTTTTACCAGGATGAATGGAAACCTCTTAAAGAAACACGTGTTTCCCTGGGTCCAAGAGTCACACTTTCAAACGACTACCATCATGCCATAATGTTACAATCGTGTGAAACCGAAACCAAGCCAGACGTCATGTGCACATCAATTGGTTCCCCTTGCGTCATGATGACGAAGGTATTTTCTCCGGACTTTGGTCCCCAGATCTACTTTAAATACATAGATTTAAATGCATAAAAATGGTTATCCTGGAGTTGCAGAAATATTTAGCTCACTTCCCCCATATATGTCTCCTTTCCTCGCAGTGTTGTTTGTCAATATAAAAGACAATGTTATGTTAGTACTATTTAGTTATTATTTAGCAAGACACTTTTATCCACAGTGACTTGCAGTGAATTCTTTCATATTCATGTTATTAAAGAGCAGGTAGGGGTTAGGGCATCTCGCTCTAGGTGCCTACACTACAGGGTAGACTGCGGACATTGGGGGTTGAACCCAAAACCTTGAAACACCCACTTGACTCCCCTGCCCCCCCTGACCTCAGTTCTCCCGACCTCCGTGCTCAAGCAGCTCTGACCTCATGCTTAATGTCTGTGGTTCTCTCGCAGCTAAACCCGGGGGTCGTGTCCGGTGCCAGTACTTCCCGGCGGTGGACAAGGTGCTCTTCGTGGACGACTATGTGGTGGGGTGCAGGAAGGACCTCAACGGCATCCTCCTGCTGGACACCGCCCTGCAGCCACCCGTCTCCAAACCAGAGGACATGGTCCAGTTGGAGCTGCCCGTCACGGAGGTAAAGAGGGCCCGTGTGTCTGCTGTTGTTGCTCGTTAAAGGGCCCCTATATTTCCACCAGGTGTGATTGGGATTAGCCATTACAAGCCGTTTCAAAAGTGTCATGTGACATCTGGGTGGGTACTCACACTTGTGATGTCACTGGAGGGTAGTCACATGACAATTTTGAAACGCCTTATAATGGCTAATCACACCTGGGGCCTTTAAGGCTGAATTATCCTTCCGTGTTGAGTCACTGCCGTAGGTACGCCGTGGGTCTCTACGCCGGTGCGTGTTTGTGTTTATGGTTCAGTCTCAGGGATTCTGAGAGGTGTGTGCAGGGCCTCTGTAGGCTACGTTGATGACGTTGATACCCGCGGCCTACCTAAGGTAGTTTTTTGACGCCCACTGTAGGCGACGATTATGTCGTAGACACCCGCGGCCTACCTAAGGTAGCTTTTTGACGCCCACTGTAGGCTACGTTGATGTCGTAGACACCCATGGCCACCTACCGGTGGCTTTTTTTGACACTGAAAAAATTCACGCTTTAGCCATTGACCTCAGGAGTGGAGAGAAAGATCCCCAGCGCCCGTTTACTCTTTGACTGAAGTTGTTGTTGTTTGACTGAATGAATGCACACCTGCAGCAGCAGGACTGGGCTGCACCAGCTATACGCAAGTTTGTTACCAAGTCTGTGTGTAAAGTCCTTACGAAGTCCTTAGTAACCACTAGTTTGTTTCAAACTAGCAGTTTACTAAATTCGATTGCACCATCGATACGCAAGTAATGTCCTAACTAGTAACAACTTAGTAGTGCGTAAGTTGAACAACAACAAGCTACCATGTAAATAAGGAAGTGTTTGAGGAGACCGGAGAGGACATCGATTCGCACGACAGTCGGAATTGACTGTATGTGTTGCTGTACTCGTGTGCCGAAGAGTAGCTTTGTGTTGTAAATACACACAGGTTAAAAGGTTCACCCGGCACCGTATCCTGTGTAGACGCAGGCCGCCGCCGCTGGCTTCAGCACAGTGCGCTCTGAGCACCCAGAATTATATTAGATTCGATTTTTTTTATTTTGCTGATTTATTTTTTGCGACCAACTGCCTCCATTTCCACCTGCTTGGTGGTCGGTGTAAATATTGAATAACTACTAAGCGCTACGTAAAGAACTAGTTTGTGTAGTGCAATCCGTTTAGATTCAGTAGTGTGTAAAGACCTCGTAAACACTAGCGAGACTACTACGCTTGAACTTGCGCAAAACTGCTGCCACCTGCTCCACAGTGTTTACTTCATCGCAAAGGAAATGCTACCACTGCTGTGTTGCTCCACATAACATAACATATCATAACATAACATAACAGAGCATCAAGAGTCTGATCATTACCCACAACTCGCCCAAAAAGGAAAATGGTGTAATTACCTAGTCAGTCAAAGCTCCACAGATGTTTTTCTGTCAACGCACAAGCGAGTGAGAGTAGTTCTGCATCTTCTCGCATAGAGATGACCATGACCGGATTCTACAAGAAGCACTTGAGTGTGGTTCCCCCCCTCGGTGGCTGGAACGGGCCCAGCACTAGTTGGGATGTTTACGTTTGTTTGCCTCTTCCAACCACTCCTGGCAGCACAGTGGAAGACCTGGCAGACGGCAAATCTGACCTTTTGAACATTCAGATATACCTAGCAACGAAGTGCACACTCACATACGTTGATCGCTGGAGTGACCAAATAACTAGCATGTCACCCACAATCAGTCAGGCGTCTTGTTTAACTTGAAACCCTTCTTTTTTATCTTCTTATCTTATGTTTAGTGCTGCTATGCAGTCAGAGTTGGATTAGTCGAGTGAACACCTGAACATGCAGAGGAGGATTCTCCTCCCTCCCACTATCCTGTCTCCTTTCCTTTTTAAACTTTACTGAACAGTTGGAGTTAAAATAAATTAAAACTAAAAAACTACATTTCAGCTGTTTTCAAAGGGAGAAAGCCTAAAAAGCTCGACCATGTCTTGGCATTGTCCCTGATTTAAAAATGGACAGTAGTAACCCCACTAGAAGTTGTCTAACTGGACCTCCGTGGAGGATCACTGTTGCTTCCTGGTTACTTCATTGGGACAGGCATGGAAGTGGACTGCGTGCCGGTCTCTGAACATGACTACACTTGGTTGGCTCTGACCTCCATTGTGCTATGATGCTAATGGACACGCCATGACAGTGCAGATCTACACAGTTAATACATGCTAGCTCAATTTTCATTTTCGTCATTTTCCTTGCTCGGTAGCTACACTACTGCTACAGATAGGGTTTCTGTTTGTTTCTCCCTTCCCAAACAGGAAAGAGCATACTGCTTTACCTCAGCAAGTGACCGTCTCAAAATAATGATTTCCCTTTTTAGAAATGTAGGAAGCACAAAATAGTCGTGGTAATCGTTGCATTATAGCCTTTGAATTATTTATTCCTATCGAGCATTTCATTGGTAATTTTGCCTGTAGTCCTAACCTTCGACTTTATCAGAGTTTTGTCATCTTCACCTAACGTGTGTGTGTGTTGTGTCCAGGCACAGCAGATGCTGTGTGCGTGCGAGGAGAAGGTGGACGTGTCCAACACGGAGGGCTACGACCTCTTCATCACACAGCTCCAAGAGGGCGTGAAGAACACCTCACACGAGACGGCAGCCAATCACAAAGTAGCCAAGGTGAGTCACGTGACACGCCTCCCTCAGAGCCGTCTCCTTGTTTGTGTGTTTGTGTGTTTGTGTGTTTGTTGTGTCTGTCCGGACATGTTGGCGAGTGGTAGCGGATTCAGCCACGCTAGTGGAGTGAAATGCGATGTGTGTGTTAGGTTTTTGTTTATTACCCAGAGCTGTAGCGAGCACGCATGTGAAAGGATGGAGTCCCGGCCTCCCTGGAGGGGGCGGGTAACAGAATCCGGCCAGCAGCGCAGGATGTTTCCCATGACACCTTTGGAATTATCGTCATTTTATGCGCGGGGGGGGTTTCCCTGGGCACCCAAGTCCTACGATGAGACACAGACAAACCAATGTTTTGAATTTCAATTTGCAGTCCGATGTTCCGTGTAACCTCCCTCCTGACAACCACAAGAGAAACTGACTCATTACTTTCGTAGTTGCACACAAAGTGAAAGCAACTGGTGGATGTCGGCGAGCAGGTTGTTCTCAAGCTCAGGCTAAGAGGAACTACCTTTCATCTTCTCCCCACACACTTCTAATCAGTCGAGTGTTATTTGTATAGCCCTTAATCACAGTTACAGTCCCCCAGGCCATATGTTATGACACCCCCTAACCCTAGCCCCCCAGAGATCAAGCTAAAACCCCCTTAGTTATCAAGGAAGGAACCTGGAGAAGGAGCCCAGGAGAGGGACGCCTCCTTACAAGGACCGTTAGGACAGACATAATGGTAGCATTACAAGACGGTAACATTACATTACAAGACCGTAACATTACATTACAAGACCGTAACATTACATTACAAGACAGTGATATTACATTACAAGACCGTAACATTACATTACAAGACAGTAACATTACATTACAAGACAGTAATATTACATTACAAGACCGTAACATTACATTACAAGACGGTGACATTACATTACAAGACGGTGACATTACATTACAAGACAGTAATATAATGGCTCAGCTTGAGGGGTGCTGCTATGGACTTGGGCTTAGGGCCAATCAAATCCTGTTTTATCACGTCGCTCCTACACAGTGTCCCAACCCCCCCTTAATATCCTATTACATTCAGAAATATGTTCACATATTTAATGTAACTCTTTATACAACTCTGTCTGCAGTTTCACTTTCTCTGCACAAGTCTGTCCTTGCCCTTCCTAGCGTTACTAGTGTGGCTAACGAGCCCAAACCCTTTTTATCTCCCCTCATCTAATCTGCTGTGGTGGCTGTTCCTGCGCTACGTCTCTGGCTAGTTGCGTCGTCATGCACTTCTGCCTCATGCCAGGCTAGGAGAGGAAGCTAACACGCTAGGTAGCGGGCTAGCGACCTTGCGTCAAGCGCGAAAAGAAAA
>OMNR01015239.1:3543-16629 GCA_900303205.1 Mora moro
CTCCGCCTCCTACCCTCTGAGCTGCTCAATACAGCGATTACAGTGTGCACGGATCAGGGGTGAAACTCTGCCAGGAACGTATTTGATCACATAGAAGAGAGCGCAGTTCATGCCCGACGCATTGGGGGGAATGAGCCACTTTGCCACGGCGAATGAAGCAGGGATTGAACACAATTCAATGGATCCCGACGCACTCCACAATGTACTCCAGCACATTCACATAGCACACAGTCATCGGATGACTACGCTGGGACCGAAATATCGGCAAAGTACTGGAGTACTAAAGATGATGGTAGTGGGGTAGGACTTGTATGGCAACAACCCGAGCAACTTAAAAGCATTTGCTTAAATGCTATGAAGGCTCTTCAACTGTGGAATCATTTGTGGAATACTAACGGTCAACTGAGAGTCAACTGGACTGTATACGCTGAGAGGACACTCCTGTGTATTTTTAGTCTCGCAGTCGATGAGATGGTTGTGGCACTGGGACACAGTGATTGCTATTGATCGGAAAATGCTGTGTGTGTGTGTGTGTGTGTGTGTGTGTGTGTATGTACATGTACAGTGCTGTGTAATGACTGATCAGTGGACTATACACACATACACAAACTAGTTGCATGGCCCTGTGGTTTGTTTGTTTTTGGCGAGATGTTAGACTGGACCTTTGGGGATATTCTGATGTCACACATATTTTGGCTCTGATGAGATGTCTGATGGATCAACTCCCCTGCTGAAGAACAGTTGTGTCGAGATGTGTAAACAAAAGTAATAGAATGAAGTCACAATTAAATTAAAATCAACATTCTTTTTTTTCTTTTTTTACCTTGCTGGTTCATTTTCCCGTAAAAATGTAATCTAACCTTTTGTGACATCCCAAGTGACAACAGAGAAGTCCTACTCTAGGCTACCAGTGCACCATTACAGGCCTTTTCAAAATCAAACCATTTGTGACATCACAAGTGTCCACCGGAGGTCATGCTCCAGTCTACTAGTACGTAGCCATTACAAGCCCTTTAAAATCAACCCTTTTGTGACATCACAAGTGACTACCTTGGATGCTTTTATCCAAAGCAACACTGAATTCAGCTACATGTCAGTATATTAATGAGCAGGTAGGGGTTAGGGTTATCTTGCTCAAGGACGCCGAAAGGTAGGCTGTGAACTTTGCTGTCCCAGAGTCTTTTGGCAGGGAGTCCAACACCCTAACCACTAGATTTAACAGTACAACCAAATCACACAACCATTTGTCCAATCATAACGTGCAACTAAGCACAGTTTGTTCCCTCAGCCCTTCCTTTAACACGCACAAATGCACAATTTTGCACAAATCCAATTAAATCCCCAAGGATCAAATCATTTCCTTCTGCGTTTTCTCAAATGTACCAAATAAATGTATGAACATAACAATTACTTGCAAAAATGTCATATTACAGAGGTAAGATATGTACTCTGAATGTAATTTCAAGTTGTCAACAACCCCCAAGAAGCAGAAACTTCTTCACAAATTCAGTTAAAACACAAGGGAAGAATTTGAGACGGGTGCTTTGTCGATTAAACATTATGTATAAAGAGCTTTGGTACAACACATGAGATGGAGAAATATATTAGGTTGTGTTATGCTGTTGGAATCTGAGATTAGGGTTTTAGGGGGTTTGCTAATGCTCCCATTAGCATTAGCGAGACATTTCTCCTTTTGATCTTTTTGCCAAGTTAACGTTTTTTGGCAAATGGGGGAAAATATCCATCATCAAGTGAAGATCAGATTAGACGAAGAATCTGCAAACAGCATAGGCAAATGTTAATGTTCAATTCTGCCCAACTAAAGATAAAAAATCTGTCCAAATAAGAGTCACTCACACATAGATAATGTGTGTGATTCCGAAAAATATATACCGTAGCAAAGCGTCAAACAACTCTTAATCTTTCACAGGCTGTTTGTGATCAAACAAGCAGATTGAATGTACCGCTTCAGAATCCAATTTAATTTCGCAAAGACATGCCTGGTCTCTTTCCTCTTTGATTTCCACTCACAGCCCAAGACGGCCGGCCAGCTGAGGCTCTTTCCCTGGTGGCAGAAAATGCTGCTGGAGCCTGGGCTTATATCCCAGATCCAGTCCCCTCACGCTTTCCTCCACACAAAATAACAACGTATGCAGTTTGCAGTTAGTCATGCCTGTCTTCCAGATTTCCGGTGTATTCCTCATGTTCATATATGTACAAATATATGTGTAAATGACCAACATCCGCATATGTGCATTATCTGTAAGCTAATCATGCGGTATACCAGACCAGGTGCCGGTCAGATCATTTTCAGGTCGTCTAGTCGGGATATGAAGTCAAGCTCAACCTACACAACCTGTTGCATTGTGCGTTCCCCGTGTGCAGTGGATGGAGGCCAACGCGGATGGGACACATGGACGGAGGAGGCGATGCAGAGTGACAGCGGGCGATGGAGACACCGCTCCACTCCCACGACATGGGAGTGCGGCCTGTACAGCATCACACACACACTGAGCCTCACAGATGTCCCATCTGGCTGCATTAAAGCAGTGGTGATCCAGGCAGGGCCAGGTGTGCTCACAGAGCACAGGGGGATAAGAGACTGTCTTGTTACTGGAGCAATTTGCATTTTCACATAAATTATACAATAATAATAGAATAAATGGTGTGAACAAAAAAGAGGATACAAAATCCCGTGTTACTGCTTATCGTGTCCCTTGTTCCACATTCAACACTGCAGGCATGAAGGAGGATTAGACCACTGCGTCGGTGAATACTTGATTCTGATTGGTCAATAACGTGGGTGTGCAAGGGTGTGCATTATGTTTCCATGACAGTACACCTCTGCCTTTTAACAGTTCCGAATCAACTCACTACAAATACAACATTAACAACAACTCAGGTCAAATACAACTATTGAGCACAAACAACATGCTCAAAGCACCGCAGAAGAATGTCAATTTCAGCTGATTAACAATTTAACCTTTTGTGATATCACAAGTGTCCACCCAGATCCTACCACAGTCTCCAAGTATGCAGCGATGACAAGCCGTTGAAAAGAATCTAACCTTTTGTGACATCACAAGCGACCACCCCGAAGTCCTATTGCAGTCTGCGAGTTGGTACAGTCCATCAGCCTCACACCTGGTGGTGAAACAGGGGGCTTCATGCAATGCTATTAAAGGCAATTTCAAACACATGCATATCCCAGTGCCATTTCTGCCATCTTTGTTTCACTTCACACGAGAAATCAAACAAAACACACAACACAATTAAAAACCCTTTGTACTCAAAAAACACATTGGTCTGTCATTTTCATTTGTGTGTGACAACGAAAAAAGAAAAATCATTAAGTGTCAACTTGCCCCCCCCCCCCCGTGCCAAACCGAGCCGGTGGACGAGATGTTGCGTTTCCATGGCAACGCGTCCATGTATTCCACGTAAGGGCTACAACGCGGCCTACAGCGATCGATGGCAAACATGAGAACGTTTCGACTGTATTTCCCGACAGCCCAAGAATGCCAAAACAGGGAAGAAGTATTCGTTGAACGTGCTGGTGAGGTTCGGCCTCGGGACAGAGATGGATAAATGTGTGCAACAAAACAGCAACACAGGTGTGTGTGTGTGTGTGTGGTTAATATTCAATTCTACGAGAAACACTTATTTTTGATATTTGACTCCCCAGTCCTCCCACATAAACGCCTTGGGATGCGTTGCAAAACAATCAGCAATCAGTTTAATGGTTGAATGGAGAGAAAAAAAATCAACAAACGCATAAATAACATAACATTTGCAGCCCCTTCAACCCTGATTGCATACTCCCACACAGAACTGTTACCAACCACTTGCTGTCTGAATACTGGCAACACACTGAGGACAAACATGAAGGGACATTGACAAATACACACTAACCAAATATAGCGAATAAATACAAATATTAAATAGTATAAATATATGTGAAACATATTCCCCCCCGTAGGGTATAAATAGGTTAAAACTGCATTAAACGGCAGCATATGAATACTGGATAACGATATAGCGTATTTAGTCATCATGACTTTAACGTTTGAATGAACACACACACAAGTTGTGTGAACTGCAATCGAAAAGGCCAACAAGTGAAGCCATAAAAGTAACACAGACCTGGGAATTAATCTGAGCAAGTGAAGACCTCTTGCTCAGACTGCCGCCGAATTTGTATTTCCCACAGAATAGTTACACCATGTAGTTGTGGAGTGTAGTACTCTAGCAGTGGGTGGCATCATGTTGAAGATGACTTATCAAACTGGCGATGTACCTTGGCTGCTTCCAGGGGAACTGGAGAACAGAGAACTAGCTACATGAATACATCCAGAAATCCATTCGACTAACTGGACAAGCAACACAACAAGAACTCACGATGACGTCTTAAAAAAAAAAGAAAAAAAAAAGACATTGGGTTAAAGAGGTTTTAGGTCATGCTCCTACAGACTTTCAGTTTCACTTTCATGGAAACCGCCATGGATCTCTGGTGCACATTATGTTTACTTGTAGGGGTGATTACGGTGCAGATGAGAGGTCTTGGCCCGCTTGGAGAGGCCCACCCGGATTGGCCGAGCACAGGTCCTCAGAGGCTCCAGTCTCCTCTGTGGACCGCTCTGTCCTGGAAACAGCAAACGAAACACAACATGAAAACTAGGGCTGCACTGAAATAGATCGGCCAAAATGTGTAATATCGCTATTGGTAGAGGACGTGAAAATGGCCGATATTAATCACCAAGCTTTTCTTTATTAACCACCAACACAAAACCTAATATTATACATGATATTTATTTACATTCAGCTGTGTTTATATGCGCAAATTACCACAGTTGATAATGACGTTATTTTGTCATGACGTCATCAATAGTGAGTCATTTTCGGACAAAATAATAATAATCATCATCTCGGTGCATCACTACTGAGAACATGCTAACTGCACGTTAGCATGCAAATATATACCATTTAATGCACGACATTTGGTGAGTAATTCACAATACTGTGACTGCATACATTTCTTAGCATGGGGTTCTTAGCACTTGGGAATGGACCCCATGAAAATACTTTATACCCATGAAATACTTTATACCCAACAAGAGCCAGCATTACTGCTACAGGTTTACAACTTTATAATGTCCTTTTCAGAAATTATAACAACGGAAGACTTCTACAACAACAGGTAAACCAGATAAACCAGCAGCATAGAGATAATCCAAATGTGTCTGTGAAATAATCAACTCACTCTAAGACCTAATCCCCTGGACAGCATGAAGTAGCTCTATTATTCCATGAATTGAGCACAAGAATAAATGGATGGAGGAAACCGTTCAATATAAAAGGATATGAAAACAATAGGAAACTCCTGTCTGATACAAGCCAGCTTATTGCGGGTAATTAGTTTCCGCTACAGCTTGCAAATTAATCGTCTTCAACAAAAGACTCAAGCTAGTAAACAAGCCTTTCGAATTCGGCCACTGCTGGTCTTATATGCTTTGAAATCTATATTTTTTGGGGGAAACATTTGTGGTGAGAGGATTGGAGTCTGGTTTTTGAGACGCTGCACATTCTGTACATTCTGATTCTGCCTTGAGGTGAAGTGTTGATCTGTTGATCTTTTGTTACGTAGGTCGGTTCTGGTTTGGTTCTTCACAAGCTCGGCCGACAACTGGCCTTTTCAGTTACATTCTGCTTAACACTGACTGTCTGTCTGGTGTAAATCAATGTAACAAACCCATGTCAGTAAGCAACAAACTAACAACCACAAAGCCAACAGAATAGACAAGCACGGGCCACTTTTATCTCCCCTCCACATCCAAAATCCAATTGATTAACGGGGCGTTTGCATTGATTATAGTCAAGTGTATGCATCTCATTTTGTCATCGGGGTGGGGGGGTTGAACATTTATTTTATCAATCAAATGATTGCTAGGGACCACTCATACCCTAATCTAGAAGTACACCCATGGGCTCCAATGTCTTACGCTAAGATTAAAGCAAGCACACCCAGCCGTTCTATTTTAACACTGTGAAACATAGCAGCCAGTAATGCGTTGGCTAGTCACACCTGTCTGTACCTGCACTTCAAAATAAGAGCGTGTAGCAGAGCAATCAATGGGGGAGGTACTCACGTTGGCCGAACTGCATCTCAAAGAGTGGAAATGAATGAAAGGATGGGGTCCACGTTGGCTCTTTCTCACGTGTCTTCCTGGACTCTGACGATGCTGACAGCTGGATGATGCTGTCTTCTTCTTCCTCATTCTCTTTTGACAGTTAAATGGGGTTCTTGGATTTAGTGACGTTACAGTTTAGCTATAGTTCAGTACAGGGCTATAAATTCATTGAAATTTTTTTTTTCAAAATAAAAATACATCTATTGGTTTGATTGCATGTCCTTGAGGAGTTGGCCCGTGTGACCTTTTCAATCATATTCTTGAACATACCTTAAAAGGGCTAACCTTTAAATAAAAATCAAGCTTTTGTCAGCTCCTAAAAATAAAATTATGATGATTAATGATTTTCATTAACCTTTGACTGTGATTCCAAAAAGGGGTTTGAATTATGAATTATAGAGCTTCCAAATATGCTCAAAATGCCTTCCTGGAACAGTTTATGATTCTGTCCTTGGCTGACTCCCATTTTGAAAGTTGTGAATTTGAGGGATTACCTCATTGGTTTCCAATAGTTTTTTCATAGAAATGCAGACAGGCAATTTCTTATGTGTTTTTATTCATTGTGGTCTTTATTCTTCATCTGCCAGTATTGTGGTCCCAATACTATATATATATATATATATATAAGTATACTAATATTAGATATTAGTTAGTTATTAAAATGTACATTTACATTTAGGGCATTTAGCAGACGCTTTTATCCAAAGCGACTTACAAGTACATTATAAAATGAAGGAGGCATATTGATTTACTTTAGATATGAGTGGTAGGGATAGGGGGGAATAAAGGGGTGTCTAGGAATGTACCGATATTGGTATTGGATGTCTGACACCAGGTTAATGCAGGCTCATGAATAATAATAATCCCAGCGCAAAGATTAAAATACAAACTAAACAAAGAAAGGAATGGATAGGGTGGCTGGGACCAGGCAGTGCTTTGGTACAAAGTTTGATTAGCATATTGTTTTAATGTCTTCATCTTTGACAAAGTTCCTGCATTATGGGTATTGCCGTCATATGTTAGCTAATGCCAGTGGTATGTAAGATATCGCCAGTGATATGTGGTATTGTATTGCTGTATTTTAACACATCTTAACACATCTACCCCATAGCCGGAGGTTGTAGGTGTTAAATATGGAGATGTTGAAAGAAACACCCTCTACATACCTTCTCTGTGCTTCCCTACAGAGTACAATGAGTCTTCCCCGTCCAGGCAGGACTGGCTCCAGTCTGGTGGTGGGACCTGCTGGTCCCGTTCATGGGTCCCAGGATCACGAGGAGGATGCGGTTCTGGAGAAGATCCATCGGCCTTCAGGCCGCAGTCTCCCCCGTCAACTTCATCGTTGTCTTCAATTCTCGAGGAGAGGCATGCTGCAATGTATGGGGATTTCACATTCAAAAGAAGTTTTTGTCACTGTTCACTATTTAGGAGACACTTTTGTGTAAAGCAACTTGAATTCAGTGAATTAGGTTGTCATTACAGAGCAGGTAGAGGTTGGACATCTTGCGCAAGCATGCCTACTGGTAGGTTGTGGGCATTGGGGATCAAAACCAGTACCCTGGCCTCACTACACTATCCTGCCTCGCATAAGAGATTGCTAGAAAGTGTTTTTTATATGAAAATATTTAGGTATGAAGATAACACACCCATTCAAAATTAAATACTGTTGTTTTTATTCCCTAATATGGATATATGGCAAGAGTAAAATTCTTCAAAAAGGTTGATAGTGAAATTGCCACATTAAAGCTTTTCCTTCAAATGGTATAAATTGTGTTGTGGTTTGATATGGTTATTGTGATGCTGCCCATATCCACAATCAAAGCGATATCCTATTCCACTGTAAGGCGGACCAGTAGGGGCTGCCCATTGTTTATGGTGTTTTGATTCGATCTCTTTCAAAAATCGGAGGCCACAAAGTGCAATATATTCAATTGATACAACTATGGGGAGACAATGACTTTCCTATACCCAAATGGCTCGGAGTATTTCATGTGTAAGGGAAAGGACGGGATTGAAAGTGTATTGAACCAGGCGCTGGGAGGTGAACCGAATATATTCTCTGAAGATCATTTTTACAACTAGATTAGCCGTGTCAGCCGTTTGTCTGTTTACCTGGGGGTAATAGGAATAGGTAAGCAAATAGCTTTGGTTTTAAACGTGAACCAAATAGGCTATTAGATAATCTTATTCCCTGGAGTATTTGTTTATCTTTGTTTATTTTTGCATAAGTAATGCGCCTCAGCCCACATGATACATATTTATGCTGACATCAATATATAACAAGATAGCTGTCGCTGATGTCACTGTTGACAGTTGGTGAGAAAACCAAAGCATTCATTACTTTAGAAGAGTTACCGGGGCAGACGGAAGTGTCTTAGACTAGACAGCTTTAATATGATAGTTCTGTTCCACTAGGCCCAATATATATTCTACCTCGCTCCACCTAACCTGCTCAATCGTATTTTATACGTATACATATTGAACTCATATTTTACAGCTTTTTTCTCACTGCTTGCGAGGAAATGCAATGATTAGTTTCACATTATGATTGGAGGAGACTAGACTTCCACCTGAAAGGTTATGGGTTCAAACCCCAATGTCTGCAGTCTACTTGTAGGCATCCTTGAGCAAGATGCCTAACCTGCTCATTAATGACCTTTTATCTGAATTCAGTGTAAATCACTTAATGATAATGAAATAATAATAAAAAAAGTTGCCTAATGATAAATCGAAAGCATCTGCAGTTTAGATGACCTGATGATGTTTCTCTGAGGCTGTCCATCGGTGGCGTACTCAGAACCGCTCTCGGGCCTGGTGCTGCAGTCTCCTCTGGTCCGTTCACCACAGATCCCCACTCAGACAAGGACGAGTCGGACGGGTCATTTGCGCCGATCGCAAAAAATTGCTCAAGTTCTTGCACGACCGCGCCGAACTGCTGCTTCATTTCAAACTCCTGAAAGGTCTCGATAGCCCGGGGGACGCCATCGTCGTCGTTGTCCGTGGCAGTTGAAGGCTGGTTGTTAAAGACAGCTTGGAAGACTCGACAGGTGGCAGGGACGGATCGACTGACAGGTAGGGCAGAGACCGGGGGTATTGTGGAGATACGACCAGGGATTTCACCAGGCCTGTTTATGCTGTCAAAACATCCCTTCCCTGTATCCTCCCCTCGGGGTTGGATTCTTTTAACAGCATCTGCCTCTGGCTCTTCTTCTTCTTCTTCTTCTTCTTCTTCTTCTTCTTCTACTTCGGTGAGCTCTCTCTGAACGTTGCTCTCTGCCCCTGGCTGGGTCCCGGGAAGTTGTCGCCTGGGTGATTTCAACGGCTCCAGTGAGCTGGTGAGGAGAGGGCTGTGCCCGAGGCCTTCGTCACCACAGTCATCGTGCCACGACGAGAGCCGGATCTTCTCGAAAGTGTCAACCGCCACCGGCGTGCGGTCAGAGGGAACCGAAGGAGATGGCGGAGGAGGAGGGGATGGTTGAAAATGTTCCTGGGTGAACCGGTTATTGGAGTCAGCGCGTCGGTGGAATTGATGGAGTTCAATCATGTCCGTCATGTTAATAGCGGGTCTGTGGCCGAAGGTGGGGCTGAGCACAGAGGCTTCAGTGGCTAGTTCATCCTCAGTATGTAGGCTTGGTACTACATATGGGTAGCAACCTTCACCCATTGTGGTGTTGATCCAATCAGTGATGAGCCCAAATTCTGAGACATCAGTAGCACCTTTCTGATGTTGATCAACATCAACAGCCGTGAGTTTGTACTCTCTTGTTTTCCCTGGGCTATTAATAACACTAGCCTGCGGTTCACCTTCAAAACGTCCCGTTTTTACTAATATTCTTTCTGTTATCTTGGTCGCCTCCATTTCCATCTGTACATTTAGGTGGTCTGGGCCAGTCAGGGGCCAGTCAGTGGGATCCTGGTGTTCCCAAAATGCTCCCGTTGGGATTAGGTTTTGGTCTTCTTTTTCCTCTGCAGGGGGGATGTATTGAAATGGCTCACACGGACTATTAGCACGACACGACGGACATGGACGGACCTCCTCATTGCCAGTCTTGCTATGCGTCTCATTGTGTGTCTCGTTAAGTGACTCGTTAGTGATGATGGAAAAACACAGCTCTTCCGTGGCTGATGGACACGTATTGTCTTCCTCTCCTTTGAGCCACAGTCCGCAGCGGAGGCTGTCTGGACGCCAGGCCCGGTCCGCAATCTCTTTTGTGTTGCGCGCCGACCGCCTGCCATTAAAATGCTCTGGAATTGGAGTCTGCGTGGTGCCGCGGGCTACCGTCACTATCACAGACGGCGATAATCCAACACCTGTGGCACGCTGCGAGGTACCGCTTTTCTCTTCATCTCGCCTGCCAGCTTGGCTGCAGACTGCAGGGTCAATTACGCTGAAAGGCCCTGCGTCATTATGCCCCTCAAAGGGCCCTTGAGTGATTTGAGCAGGCATCAGGGTCTCAAACGCATGATCAGCCATTTTGTGTGGCATACCGGCTATCATCTTGCCAGTGCCGTGCCTACCGATTCCACCGCGGAGGTCATCAATTACCGGGCCCGGGCCGGGCTCTGTAGCAATGCTATCAGGGGCATTTATGACTAACAAAGCATCACAGGTACTGATCGGCGCCCCGATGCAACCTGCTCTGGGGCTGAAGTGAGTGGAGCTGTTTTCTGGAGCGTTAACTCCCCTCAAGACATCTGCATTGTACATTACGTAATTTTCCCCTTTTTTACCATTGTTTTCCACGTTTTGCTTGACTTCCGGCGCGTTCCCGGAGAGGTTTACTTCCTCGTTGGAACGGGACGACATCGTAATGACATCATCAGAAGGCCCTGCACGACCCCAGGCCTCTCCTTCTCCTCCTCCACCTTTGAGGGGGGAATTTTCCTTTAAACGTTGCCCGTCTCCCTCCTCATCGCCCTCTCCTTCTCCACCTGATGAAGATCGACTCCTTCCATTGCACTCCGTATCACCACGTCGACGACCGTTGACCTCGCCCTGGTCCCTACCAGGCTGGGTTGACACGGACGGCTCCTCGTCACGTTGGGAGTGTGAGGCGGGCTCATCAGCTCTGTTAACACGCCGCTGCTCTTCCTCGTCTCCTACTACTAGATGTGAGGAGCCGCCCCCCGAGGACAAAGGGAGAGCGAGTGAGTTTCTGTCCATGTGTGAAGTGGTCATGCGTGAATCGGTCGCGTGTGAAGCAGTCACGACGTCATCTTCTTCGCATTTTCCTTCTCCGTTATATTTTCCACACGGCGGCTCCTCTGAGTGGCGTTCTGCGGTTTGATCTCGGTTCATACATGATGACTCAGGAGCCTCCGTTTCCCACGGCTGAGGGATCTCAACGGGCCTTTTCCCATCTTTGTCCCCCGTGGCTATGCAGTCGATACGTGGTCGTTTCGGGTTTGAGAGTATTACAGTAGTCCAAGCGCTGTCCATGTCTTTGAATTTTCTCAACCTGGAATAAAACAGAAGGTTGAAAAGTGTATGTGAAGGCCACAATGAGTGTTCATGTCGGTTGGTATGTTTTGCCTTGAAAGAATGGATTCTCTCTTGGATTTAAATGCTGTCTTTCTTCTTAAAGGTTATATAGGGATATTTAATCGACAAAGCATGCTACACAAGTTCACAAAAAAGTTAAATCTAAGTTAGAGTAGAATAAAACACATCATTCTAGGCCTATCCTTTAGCTGTTAAGGAGTGGTTCCCAGCCTTTTTGGGCCCCTGACCACATTAATAGCTCTCAAAATGTTTGCGACCCCAACCCCAACAATGTCCCGGTGAACATAATCACAACACTACACACTAAGTGATTAGTAGTAGTTTGCATGAGGCTATGAATCATTAGTCCGTTTGTTTTTTTGTTTAAGATGGATAATCAAATATCGATAGCTTATGCCAGCAATCTCCTCTCCCCATATGCATATCAGGCGACCCCCGACCCCAGGGTTGGGAAAGGGGGCTAGATGCCTGCATGTCCAATTCATGCTAGGATCCAGCAGCAGCCCTGTTGTATTCCTAGTAACCTAAGAATAACTCAGCACATTTATTAATTAATTCTCTATATAATAGTTTGGTCTGCGTGAAAGGAGGTTAACGTTGGAAACAGCATGAGCCTAGACCACCCGTCTGTAGCAGTGGTATCTACTACTACACGCTACACTAAGCAAGTTAACAGCTGAAACCCCTCTTCTGCTACTACTACGTCTTTATACAGATTTGAGTCCGATTTTTCCAGACAATTTCAATAGCTAGTATTAGTATTAGTAACGTTATTATTTTTCTTGTTAGCTTTGCTAACATTTGCTACTAAGCACTTTTAGCTATTATTGTTGCACTCTTTTGTACCCTGGCTCGGGTTACATGTATTACTTTACCTCTCATATTACTCTACTTCACCTCATATTACTCTACTTCACCTCATATTACTCTACTTCACCTCTCATATTACTCTACTTCACCTCTCATATTACTCTACTTTACCTCTCATATTACTCTACTTCACCTCTCATATTACTCTACTTCACCTCTCATATTACTCTACTTCACCTCTCATATTACTCTACTTCACCTCTCATATTACTCTACTTCACCTCATATTACTCTACTTCACCTCTCATATTACTCTACTTCACCTCATATTACTCTACTTCACCTCTCATATTACTCTACTTCACCTCTCATATTTCTCTACTTCACCTCTCATATTACTCTACTTCACCTCTCATATTACTCTACTTCACCTCATATTACTCTACTTCACCTCATATTACTCTCATATTACTCTACTTCACCTCATATTACTCTACTTCACCTCTCATATTACTCTACTTCACCTCATATTACTCTACTTCACCTCTCATATTACTCTACTTCACCTCATATTACTCTACTTTA
>OMNR01015342.1:2479-12917 GCA_900303205.1 Mora moro
ATACCATTTCAATTTTCCACTTTTTTTTATTCATCACACCAAAAAGAAACACACACACACACACACACACACACACACACACACACACACACTCTCATTCACACCAAAACATATTTTAGCCGTTGTTGTTATCGTTTGTGTGTGGAGCTTGTCGGCCGGGCCATCTAATGGTTACAAAACGATGACGGACAGGGAGCCACGAGGTTTGGTGTTGTCTGACAAGCCAACAAAACGGCACAACACAAAGAGGACCAGTAACAGACAACAAGCAAATCGGCTCGTATTCTGACTGGCATCTGTCGTCCCTGCCAAACGCAGAGCCTTGCTGCTGTGTTCGAGGTTCGCTGGGCGTTTACTCGTGTTTCGTGTGTGTATTTGTGTTTCGTGTGTTGTGTTTTCTACATCAGAGTGGGGTATCTATGGCTGTGGGGGTCAGGCGTCATGTCTGTAGGGGAGAGGTAGGAAGGGGCGTGGCTGTCTGTAGGGGAGAGATAGGAAGGGGCGTGGCTCTGTCTGCAGGGGAGAGATAGGAGGGGGCGTGTCTGTCTGTAGGGGAGAGATAGGAAGGGGCGTGGCTCTGTCTGCAGGGGAGAGATAGGAGGGGGCGTGGCTCTGTCTGTAGGGGAGCGATAGGAGGGGGCGTGGCTCTGTCTGTAGGGGAGAGATAGGAGGGGGCGTGGCTCTGTCTGTAGGGGAGAGATAAGAGGGTGTGGCTCTCTGGACCTGATTAGAAGACAGGTGAGTTAGTGGCAGGTCTTGTAAATTAACTAATTGCCCGTCTTCTCTTTAAAACACAGCAATAGTGTTTGAGTGAAGCTGGTGGTATGAAGTGGTCAAGGAGAGAGAAGCTCACCGCTTGGCTCTCCTTCTCCAGCCGCTCCACCTCTTCGCTCAGCATCCTGAACTTGTCGTCCAGGGAGGCCAACAGCACCTCGTCCACGTTGTAGAGTTTCTCTGTGGAACGAACACACACACACATTAAACAACTTACATTCATCAATAGATATGGAAGATGAAGATAAATTCTACCAATTTCCATGAAAGATGGATATTGGTAGAAACAGGACAAAAATGTTAAAGAATATGCATAGAACTACAAGCAGATATCTGAAAAAGATATTCATCACCCACATAACATGGGTAATTGAAATGAAAATACAGAACATTATTAGTATATATAAACAGTGTATGTATGTATGTATGTATGTATGTATAATCATGGAGCAATAATAAAATATACCACTGGCAATGTTATGTTGAACTAAGAAAAATAATTGTTGCCTTGTTTTTTAATACGCATTTATTATGTATTTTTCAAGTGTGCTACAGTGAGCGCTTACTCAGTTTGACAAGGTACATCTCCTCCTCGTCCTCGAAGGTGTCGGCACCCTGCATGTACTTGGCATACGTATCAGCTGTGTGGTCCAAGAACAGCTTTGCAAAACAAACAAACCAGAGTCCAAGAAACCAGAGTATAAGAGACAAGACGGGAGCAGACGGCGTGTGTTTTAACACTGTTCTGCTTGGGTCTCACGAGGTGTCGGTGAGCATTTCTGTGCTATTTTTTGACAAAAATGTATGAAGTTGTTAAACGGGGGAAATTCTCTCTAAAGTGTTCTTAGCCCAAAGTAGCAGACTTCTCGTATTTTACAGAGTGGCCTAACTACACCTTTAAAAGGCGCAGTTATAGTTTTAACGAAGAAGAAGAAGAAGAAATGTCTGCCCTCGGATGCTGTTCAAACGATGTTAGGTTTCGGCAGTGTGAACAGGAAATGTCGCGCTTCACAATTCAAAGCAACAGGAAGGGTACCTTGTTATACTCCGTCCCCTCCTCAATGTTCACGTTGTCTTCGTCAATGTTCATGTTGTCTTCAGAGAAATCACTGAACAGAAGCTCTTCCTTGCTCATACACCAGTAGATCTAACACACGCACACGCACACACACCCACACACACACACATTACACATAATTTTGAAGTTCAAATGTCATGCTACACATAGTTTAACAAATTACTTCAACATATTCCACTCCGTACCTTGACAGTGTCAATGAGCCAGACGAGGGACCCCAGAACCTGGGGCCAGGTGTGTGGGGCCCCCACAGAATACATGGAGCTCTTAGAGAGGGCAAACGGATACCTGTCACCCCCAATAGAAAAAGAAGCAGAGACAGAGAGAAGCAGACACAGTCAGATTAAAATTGGATGTTGATAGGAAGGACGTGTTATATGCTGTAAATAAAAAGCTTTTTGCCAAAGACGAGTGCTACACGAACTTAAACATATAAACATTAACTCGCAATACATATGGATGAAAACGGAGGAGAAGAAGACGTTACCCGAGGTCTTTCAAGACACGGGGAACCTCCTCCTCTACTTTGGAGGTGGGCATCTGGAAGGTGGGGTCCAGCTGGCTGTAGATGAACTCAAACATCTTCAGGAACTCTTTGGTGGAGGGAGACTGGAGGGTTTTGGTGGACACAGAGCCTGGGAACCCATTATCTGACAGGAACTAGAAAATAAATAACAAAATCTGGCTCAATAATGCAATCAGGAGCCATGATAAGTGAAAGGACCTTAAATCAATTGAATGAATTATAATGATGGTTGAATACCCATGGTAGACAAGACAGGGTGAGATGGATGAAATTCACATCTCAAAAGGCAACTTACAACTATATGGATCACATTTATGGTCAAATATTACACATCATAAGGTCATTAGTTTGGGTGAATACGTTAAAGATGAAAAAGAAGCGTAACAATAACATTGCACTAAGCACAGTTTTAAGAACCACAACGGAAGAGTTTCTATGATGAAATGGCTGGAGTTCCTACCTCATACAGCTGTCTGATACACTGCTGCACGAAGGCCTTGTCGTGTAGAGGCCGGACATCCTTCACCTTTTCCACTCCTCCAAAGGCTCCGAAGGTGCTGTTGCGAGGCAGGCCTGCCCCGCTGGTCCTGTGGTCAAGGGTTCATTCTTACCGACTCACACAGAACACATCATTTTAACCCAAACCAACATCTGCTCGTAATATTATGTCCCACTGAACGTATACGCATTGCAACACACCAAGCAATTAGTTCATTTCGGCAGTAATCCATATGCATATCAGGCGAACCCAAGGTTTGGAAACACTGGCCTAATTATTAATAGATTAGATTACAGTACATTCTAGTATGTCAAAAAACAAGTAGGACCATTGACAACATACCTGGCCCCAAAAAAGCTGGTCCTTCTCTCAGAGGTCTGAGACTGAGGCTTGGGGATGTTGAGCTTTCCAAACGAAGGCTGCTTACTGCAAATTAAAATATCTCTGTTAATTGCGTTTCATAGTCTGTAAAAACACTGTGCATTGTTACAAACTGGGTATCTAGGGAGTGTAAAAACTGTATTTGATCTGATAATTTACATTCATGTCATACATACATTAACAGGAAGTGTTAACTATGAACAATTGTTATACATTTTAATAGTTTATTGTCATTTGTATAAAAGTCCAACTAAAAACTATCTACTTAACACTAAAACCAATTATACTTGCATGGTAGACATGGCATGCTAGTGTTTTTGTTACGAAATATGGCTCGGCCCACCCAAAGTCAAGACATTGCCATAGTCAATACTGCACAGTGTTGTCCTGTGTAGAACAAGTCGTGTGAAATGTAACAGACCTCTGGGGCGTAGTGTACACCATGCTCATCCTGTTGCTGTCCACAACCCGCATGGGTAGCTCTGACTGCCTGCCGGCCCGGCTCATCCTCACTCTGTAAAGCAGAGGATATGATAATGCTTTCACTATGTGGAGGCAGAGCTTTGGAAGGTGTGCCACGCAGATTCAAGACTCCCCCTCCAGACAAGGCAATTTCCCTGATATCGTTGTTTGACCATTTTCTCTAAATAATGGAAAAAATACAAATACATAGACGAACATGTTGGCATGTCCACTGTACAACATTTTGTTTGGTTTGGTACTAGAAATTAAATGGGCAGCATAAAAAGTCGCAGTTTGATTTGACAGCGAGTTGGTGAAAATTCAGAGCTTTTTGTATCAACCCCAATGCAAGTCGAGATGTGCTTGAATAAATATGATGCAGAGAATCCAGATGCAGTCAAGACGTCCCCTCACATCCGCCCACCGCTGGGTGCATCACTGTACCAGTACCACTACACTAACCCTCCACTTGGGGGCGCTAGTGACCTGCATATAGCTACACGCCTGGCTGTACTACACAAACCAACCCGTGTGTAGCAACAAGAATTGCGAGTGTCAACCAAACAACACACACAAACAAGTTGTAAACAAAAAATGCTAGATCATGTATTTAGTGAATGTAGTTCAGTAGTAGTTTCCCATTCGTGGTTTTCGCAGCCCATTGCCTGCGCTTAATGCAAACGCTGGGTGTCTCACGAATAAGGTTGCATCGTAAGACAAAATAAATATTCGTTTCGGATTAACGATTACAGACGTTGTAAAACACCCAATATTCTAGTGAAACGTGTACTGAATACAGCCACGGCAGATACCTTTATGGCTTATAGTACTTAATTCAGTGCGCTAAACTACAAGTCGCAAAAGGGCGACGGGTTGGCGACGATATTAGACGACAGAATAAAGATAAGCTCAGCCATTACCCAAGTGTTTCCAAACGCAACAGACGCTAAGTAAATAGTTATAAAGAGTTTTAAAAAAACAACCTACCGATCCATTATGTGGGTGTACGGTCCTCTTCTTTATGGACAAATACTCAAAATAACGCGCCTTCCCGAACCACCAACGGACACCAGTGACGTTCACTACGGAGAGCCGCGTGGACACAAAGGGCGCCCGCTCGGGACAAAGCGAACACAAAAATACGGAGCGATGCTGTAGTAACCACTCGAGGAGAAAAATATGCATAGACCGCATGATGCCGACACGGCATCACGCCATCCACGGGGGAAAGCTGGACCCATTTGCCAGTCGTAGTACAGGTCGAACAACATACGCTGGCTTTGAACATAATGCAGGAAGGGGATCGATCAACCGATCAAGTGGCAGTATATATAGCCTATTGTACATGCACATGCATCTACATGCATTTGATCCTTTAAATGCGATGCGTTTGTCCAGGAGCTAGTGCAGCCTGGTCTGTTGTAAAACAACACAGAGCCATGCTGACTCGCAGACGGAGCATGAATATACAAGTGGCGATGACCCCTAGTGTGTTACAAGCATATGCACATTGACACACTCCCCCCCGACTTGAACACGGTCAGTTCATCAGGCGAAGGTCGTCGGCACGGCAGTAGACACACACACACACACACGACGTCGTGCCACCATCACGCACGGGAGTTGCAGTCGTCTGGTCCGTGTTAGGATCCACATTTAACACCACAACACACTTAGGCTGACTGGCAGCTTCGTGGATACATTTGATTCAAGGGAATCAACAGAAGACTTGGTGAAGGACTTCCCTACCCCCCCATTTCACTCGTCCTTGTCGGGAACATAAGATGTACATCGTTTCTTGTTTTTAAAAACAGAGAACATCACATGTAACACTTTCAGCAGACAAGTGACAAAGAAGTAGAAAATTTATTGCAGTATTTGTTCCACCAAAAGGGGGTAAGGATCCCCTTCCTCTTATTACTAGAGTGACCTAAAACAACAAAATCTACATTTACAAAATATCCTCCTGCAATAGGCCACATATACTGCATGCGTAGTTCGAAATAGAATAAATTATATCCAGAGGAATCTGCCATTATACAGCATGGACAAATAAAAGTGAACAAAAATAAAAATCCGTATTTTTTTTTCTTTTTCAAAGATCTAAAAGCTAAAAGGAAAAAAAACATCAGGGTGCTAGTATTATAATAAACTCCAAAAACACTTTAATAAGAACATCAAAAAGACTAATTTCCAACATTCACTTAGGTTTTATTCTTTTTTTACAGCTTTTTTGTCTTCAGAGATATAAACATTTTAGTTTTTTGTCGTGTTAAACTATGATACAGTGGGAGTAGAAATGAGCGACTAGATTCTGCTGCACAACAGCGAAGGAGCTCCCACAACAATGTTGACGAAACATTTCCCTCCCCCTCGGGTCTCTTCTTCGGCAAGACATTTCCAGGGATAACGTGGGCCAATTATTCCTTTTAATGCCTCCTGGATCCTATCCTCTGCGCTCGAACACAAAACAGAACATGAGCAGTCTCTCTATTTTAAGTCTTTGTTTTTTTTTGTTTCGTTTTTTTGCAAGAATAATGCATGTAAAAGTATGTAGTGTCAAATATTCTTGCTTTTCTTACAAAAAAATGAGGGAGGGAGGATGGGGAGGAATCCAGTGAAGTTTGGCTGTGTTGTCGGAAGGGGGAGGAGCGTGGGGGTGGAGGAGGAGGAGGAGGAGCAGGAGGAGGACGAGGTGAGAGGACGAGGAGGTGGTGGTGGTGTCTTGGTAGATAAAGTAGAAATGGGGGCAAGAAAAAAAAAAAAAAAGGAAACCGGGGCCATTAGCTTGCACCTCCCTCTCGCGCTGCGTACAGCGAGCGTAAAGTCTGCACCACCTTGTTGCTCAGTTTGTGGTTGCTGGTCATGGCAATCTTCTTGTAGATGATATCAGACTCCTTAATAGTGTCCACCCAAGGCACCAGTTTGCGACCGTCCCGTTTCTTGGCCTCTGCCCAGGGACCTGAGTAGGAGCCGGCCATCCAGTGGATGCTGTATCCGTTGGAGGTCTTCTGGATGACTCTGGCTATCTGCGGCCGGTCCTTGTATTTGGGGCAGCACAGGGCGATCACATCCATGGAGCCCACGTTCTCGTTCATGCGGCCCGGGTCCGAGGAGTCACCTGATCGCTTGGACCTTCGAGAGGACTGAAATACAAATGAAGGCATTAGTATTTAAATCCCATTACCATACTTCCAACATTTGGAAAAGCATTGTTACCGCTCGTCTCTCAGTTTGAATGTATACTAGTAGTACCATTATGCCATGTATGCTTGAATCTTTAGCAGATGCCTTTTTGCAAAGAGACTTTCAGTGACGTTTATTTTTCAGATACATTAGGGAGCAGGCAGTGGTTAGGCATCTTGCTCAAGTGGGTGTGTGTGTGTGTGCGCGTGTGTTCACGTCGTACCCCAGGGGTTCTCTCATCTCCCTCGCTGTCGTCGTCGTCGGTCTCGGGGCCTGCCTGGTTCCGTGGGCTGGGGCCCGTTATGGGGCCAGAGCCTCCCAGCAGGGCGTTTATGGCTTTGTTTCGGATGTTAGCGCTGGCCGAAGCTTCGCCTTCCTCGTCCTCCTCGTCGGGGTCCAGGTGTTCCATCAAAACCTTGAACTGAGGAACCGTGAAAGAAGTTTGTCAGATACAGAAATAACCGAATAAAATACCGAATTTGTTCTTTTAATGTCGACTAGCAGTATTTATAGCATCTAGTATTTCTCTATCTACAAAATGTGTTGGTAAAACCCTACTACTTACATCTAGGTACTGCTTGACTATCCGTTTCTTGATGTCATTGGTGAGCGTGGCTTGGGCGATGTTGTTTGAGATGAAGTCGAGGGTCTGTCGCGGGTTAAAGTGAACGGTACTTTTTCTGTTCACCGCCTTGTCGTAAATCTTGGCGGACTCCGTTGGCGAGTACTTCTGAATTTTACTGTTGGATGAAAGAACATTTTTTAAAATGTATTCATACCCTTTTTCACCAAATAACTGAACCTGTGGCAGCCATGAAAAATGGAATTAGAAAAAGGAACCCTGATTTGCAGAAAGACATAGCTTATACAAGCTGAGGAAGAGGCCTTACCTATCAGAGAATCCGTATTGGTTCTTGAGGTGCTGTTTGAGCACCAGCAGTAGCAGGATGCCCTGCACGGCGTTGGCAAAGTCCATCAGGGCCGTGGGATTCTCTGGCAGCCGCCTCAACACCTTCTCTGCGTCCTCGATGTCCAAATCCTCCAGGTCCGAATCCGAGCTCTCGGATTCTGCTACGGGTTTTCTGGACTTCTTGGGCCGCCGTACCACCTCCTCCTCCTCCTCGCTGTTGCTGCTCCGGCCCTCGTCGCTCCGGGGAGAGTCGCAGTTCATCTTCTCCCCCTCCTCCTCACCGTCCGACGCGTTCTTCCACTCCTTCTTCACCTTCTTCTCTTTCCGCCCTGGCTCCTTCAGCAGAAACTGAGGCACAAGAAAAGCAAAACATCCAACTATAAACAATCTGAACTTCTCTAATACTATATAATGTATATATAATGTCCTTACAGGCAGGCTGCGCCAGCAAATGTATCCAAAACCCGAGTATCGAGTCGTACCTCTTTGAAGGTCTGCAACAGGTTGCTGCCAGACACAGACAGAGTGATGTCTATGTGGTGCATGATGAAGAGGGGCTCCTCCTGGCTCTGGTAGGGGAAACAGGCCAGGTTGTCGGCGATGAACAGCAGCATGTTGACGTCCATCTTCTGCAGGCGGGGGAAAAGGGAAGAGCAACAGAATCAGTTTTAAGTTCACGAGAGAACGCCGTCGGTCAGAAGGGGCCAGAGGCGAGGGCAGGTGAACTCACGGCACTGTCGTCGAAGAGGTTGAGGAGGGAGATGAGGAAGGCGCGCCGGTGCTGGCGGTTGCTGCGGACCATGCTGAAGAGATGGGCGCACAGCGCAGAGTTGGTCTCGTCCTGCCGCCAGCCCCTGATGAGGGCTCTGCGGGAGGACACGATGGCCTGCTGCACCTGGTACGACATCTTCATCCCCGCTACCGCCTTCATCTGAGCACCGCAGAACGGAAAACTTGTTAAAAGGAGCATTTTTCATAGACGCACATTTTTTGAGTTTTTTGGTTTTTTTTTTGCACATTCAATGAGCCGAGGAGAAGCCCCACTCACATGGATGAACCCTGTGTACTTCTTATCGATCTCCACCAGCTGCTGGTCCGCCTTGTTCCTCATGCTGGGCTCTGGGTCCGTTCCCATGGCAATGAGGTAGGGAACACACTGCAAACAACAACAACAACAAAATCACTCATTGATCTCAAATAAATGTTAGGTTAGGCATTTATTGATTGACTGGTTTGAACACAAACACACGGTCTTCAGTGTGACAATCCCCGCCATCTATATTTATAATTTTTTAGTTTGCTTCGTTTTCCATTTCTAATCGGATCCCATTTTGATACACTTCACTTGCACTAATTGCAGACGCAAGCAAGTATTCCACTGCAGGTTGCATGTCTCCACTGTATGATGCATGGTTAACGATGTGAAGGGGTGAAACTGCTCACCTGCACAGGGTGAATGAGGCCCTGGTTGAGTGTAAGAGCGATGACGGACAGAGCGAAGTGCCGTACACTGGACTGGGTGTGAAAGAAGGCCTCCAGCACCTGCTTCAGGTAGAGCTGCATGATGGAGCTGCTCATACCCGAGGAGATGTCCCCCATCTCCTTCAAGTCCTCCTGCTTTGACAGCTTCTTCCCTGCACACACACAAATACAAGACAAGAGGGTTTCAATGGATGCGACATACACTGAATTTTTTCGGAAAGGAGCTAGGTGAGGGATTGCTCAAGGATGCCTACAGGTAGACTTGTGGACATTGGGGTTCCAACCAACGACCATTCTGCTGGGAGTCAAACATCGAAACCGCTCAACTATCTTGCCCCACGGCCTACAGAGAAAAGCTCAAGGCTGGCAAGAGTGAAACCTAAACAGGATCTATAAAAACGTTTGTTACGTTCCTTGCATAGATGACACCACATTTGCTTCCTTTATAAAACCCAGGAATGGGACGCTAGTTAGCGAGAGCTCTTCTAGTAGAGATTGGCAGGAGGGAGCTTCACATACATTCTCGGTCAGCCTCCTGCATCCGTGAGTCCTCTTCCTGAAGGTAGGTCTGCAGGTTCTTCAGGATCTGGATCTTGAGGTTGATGGAGGAGCCGCTGTCGGCCAGAATGCCGTTATACAAGTTCTTCACGTCGGGCACAAACATCTGGCTGGGGTGCATGATCACAAGGAAGCCTGGGGAATGGAGGGAAAGCATAGCAAAGTTAGCATTGGTAGGCAAGTATAACAAGCAGCTGTCAATTACAATGAGTTAGCGCCGACAATATGACGACACCCTATGGAGGGATGAAACAATAATGGATCAAATATAAGGAATTAATTAACAGAATATTAAAATAAAAAGAGATTAATAGTGGGCACAGCTGTCCAAATACAATATACATGATATCACATGGTGGTCCTACCTCGACCAATACTATATACATGATATCACATGGTGGTCCTACCTAAACCAATACTATATACATGATATCACACGGTGGTCCTACCTAAACCAATGATGGCTTTGGTCTTGACCTCCTCATCCTCATGCTTGGTGAAGTAGAGCAGAAGCTCAAGCACCTTCTCCTTGATCACCACCTGCGAATGACACCGACGTGGCTTTAAGAAACACATTCATGC